>CP126900.1:7952500-8070000 GCA_030440675.1 Furcifer pardalis | reverse complement strand
TCTATCACTAAATCATTGTTCAATGATCTTTTTTTCTGTTGGGGGAATGCTTTGAATTCCCAAACATAATACTGTCAAACCTCGCATAAAGAGCATTTCGCTTAAAGAGTAACTCGCTTAAAGAGCAGCATTTTCTCTGAATGTTCGCTTCACTTAACAAATAAAACTAACCAAAAACTCACTTAATAACTAAATTGGGGTTTGCAATCCCCCCCCCCCAGAAGTCACAATTGGTCACTTACAATGGTGTTTCGCTTAAAGAGCAATCCTGTGGAATGCATTATGCTCTTTAAGCGAGGTACAACTGTACAGTATAATTATATGAACTTCATGTTCACCACAGTATAATCCTTGCTGCACTAGAGATTGGAAACACTATTTTGGGACCATAATTCCCAGACTTCTCTACCCAGTAAAGTTACTGCTGGCTGCGAGAGTCTGGAGACCATTCTTTAAGATAGTGTCTGGCCAGGTTATACTGCTATGGGCGGCAATATAAATTTGAACTAATAAATAATAAATAAATAAATAATAGCGCAGACCATATTGCCAGAGACTCAATGCCAAGTGTCAGGCGGCCGCTAACTAACCTAATAACAATGAGGACTAGCTGCCTTGGGTAGCAATGTCCACAGGGAATGGTGATGGTCCCCAAGTGGATTAAATCCCACTTGAATCCATTTTGTTGAAGGGCAGCAGCTCCATCCATCCTGGAATGGGTCTGAGGAGGACTTTGCGTGCCAAAAGGGCTCAGGACCAGAAAGTGACTTGCGGAACTGGGTCAGTGGTACGGGTCTCATGCTGAAATGTGGAAGGCAGATGAAAGGCCACTGAAGACAAGGTGCAGTTGTTACTTAGAATTTAGAGGCATTTCCTTATTTGGACCCAAGTCAGCAAAACCTTTCTTAAGTAAAGGTTTCCCTTGCTCGAAAGCCAGTCGTATCCGACTCTAGGGGTCAGTGCTCATCCTTGTTTCTAAGCCGAAGAGCCAGCGCCGTCTGCTTCTGCAGACGTTTCCATGGCCATGTGGCAGGCATGACTAGACACCGGAGCGCACGGAACGCTGTTACCTTCCCGCCGAAGTGGTCCCTATTTATCTACTTGCAATTTCTCACTTTCGAACGGCTAGGTTGGCAGGAGCTGGGACAGAGGCGGGAGCTCATTCCGTCCTGCAGTACTCGGGAATCGAACTGCTGACCTTCCGCCTCCCAGTCAGCGTCTTAGCCACTTGAGCCACTGCAGTCCCGCAGTTTAGTAATTTGTGAATGTGACAGATGGAGAGGCAGAATAGCCTTTTTAAAACTTCTTAGCCAATACCAGTAATCTCATGGCAGTTCGAAAAAGGAAGAAATTGCAAGTGCAGTAGATAAATAATAGGGACCACATCGGTGGGTAAAGCCCTTGGGGAGATGAAAGGAGCCTCATCCTGGCGTCCTCTGAGCGGAGTTTCTCCAGCAAAAAATCCTTTCACCCCAGAATAATTTCTTGACACGAAATGATAATGTGATCTATGAACGCTCGCATTTAAATACAGGAGATTAGTCTTTAAGGTGCTACAAAGTTTTTGATCTTTTGTTACTGTTGCTGTTGTTGTTACACACACACACACACACAGAAGGGGAGGGACGACTCCGGATTAAGCATGACCACAAGCCAAGCCTCGCCCCTTGTCCAGCAAGGGGAACCGAACCCGGGAGAGGGAGGACAGAGAGCGAACCCCCCGCCACGATGTGCAGGGCAGCCTGGCTGTGCGACGCCCGGGGGGACCCGTCTGCCAAGCTGTGGGTGAGTGGTCTGGGGCGCACCTTGCTCCGGCTGCAGGCTTACCTGGGAGTAAGCGGCATGGTCCCCAGCGGGTTTTACTTCCGAGTAGAGGCTCAAGTGGTTAAGACGCTGAACTCGAGGGCTGGAAGGTCGGGTTCGATTCCCAGGTACTGCATGACGGAGTGAGCTCCCGTCTCTGTCCCAGCTCCTGCCCGCCTAGCCGTTCGAAAGCAAGAAACTGCAAGTAGATAAATAGGGACCACTTGGGTGGGAAGGTGAACAGCGATCCCGGTGCTGAGTCCTGCCTGCCACGTGTTCACAGAAACCGGTGCTGAGTCCTGTCCACGCAAACGTCTGCAGACACAGCACTGGCTCGTTGGCTATAAAACAGAGATGAGCACTGAACCCTAGAGTCGAATACGACTGGCTTTCGAGCAAGGGCGACCTAGGGGCTGCAAGAAGACTGTGGTGGCTTAGTGGCTAAGATACTGAACTGGACGGCTGGAAGGTCGGCAGGTCAGCAGTTCAAGACCTGAGTGCTGCACGACGAGTGAGCTCCCGCCTCTGTCCCAGCTCCTGCCAACCTAGCAGTTCGAAATTGCAAGTAGATAAATAGGGGGCATTTCGGTGGGAAAGGTAACAGCGTGTTGTGCACTCCAGTGTCTAGTCATGCCTGCCACATGTTCACAGAAACCAAATTGCCCCTCTGTGGGCAGTGTGCACCAAGGTGGGAACCACAGTTTAGACCTTAGAGCAGGGCTTCCCAACTTAAGGCGCATGGGCCAGATCCAGCCCATGGTGCCATTTAGTGCCCCACCCACCCCACCCCTGCAAGGGCATTCGAGAAACAAAATGGCTGCACATTTGAAGCTGTTGGGACACAATGGCCACCTCCATTATGCAGGCAGGGGGAAATCATCTGGCCCTTGAAGCTGACTGAGAGAGTGTGACCCAGAGAAACTCGACCTGCGCTCGCTCTCTCTCTCTCTCTCTCTCTCTCTCTCTCTCTCTCTCTCTCTCTCTCTCTCTCTCTCTCTCTCTCTCTCTCTCTCTCGGAGGGCAGTCCAGGAACTTTGAACTTCCACACCCAAAGAGTGCTGGCTTTAATATGGTCTCTAATATTAGAGACCATGAACCAGGAGGATAGTCTTTAAAAGCTCATTTTTAAATGCTCATATAGGGCAATATTTGTATAAATTAGATTTTTGGATTACACCTCCCAGAATCCCCAGGCTGCTGCTTCAGAGATTCTGGGAGTTATAGTCCGAACTATAATTTTTCTAAGTTTTAATGGGGCTCTTTGTAGGTGCAGGTTTTCCTTTGAGTGAAATCCCAAAGGCAGGGCTGGCAAAACATTAGCACTCCAGATGTTTCTGAAATTCGATTCCCAGAACCCACAACTTGTGTTGCCAGTGTCGGGCTGTGGAAGTTGTAGTCCAAAACTTCTGGAGTGCCAAAAGTTCACTTGCCTGAAAGCCAGTTGTGTCTGACTATAAGATTCGGGTTCAGCTCCGTTTACAACCAAAGAGCCAGTGTTGTCTATGTCTGCAGACGTTCCCATGGACAAGTGGCAGGCACGACTAGACACAGAACGCTGTTACCTTTCCCACCAAAAAGCTGCCAGTTTGGCAGCACTTTGGAGCTGTCAACCTAGCCGCTCGAAAGCAAGAAATTTTCAAGTACTGTAGGTCTATTTATCTATTTGAAATTTCTTGATTTCAAACGTTTGGTTTCCGGTTGTCAAATTTAGCATTTTAGCCACTAAGTCACCTCATCAATTAGCAACATATCAATTCATTCGTGCTGCTCTGAAAAGCTCCTTCATCTTTCAGAACCACACTCCCCTCTTTGCCTTCAACAGTACTACTTCTTCCGTGTCTAGACCAGACATGAGCATGCCAAAATGAAGGCACCTTTTGGTGAGTTCACTCTGCAGTTCCCTCCGCCTGACCTAGTGTGAGAAAGATTAGCCAGCATCACAAGGTTGGCATTACCAGGATACGCCCGCTTGTGGTTCAGAAATACCACAGTCTTTGAGAAGGCTCTTTCTGTGTACCCCAGGAGCCCTGCTGAAAGGTATGAACGTCTGCAGGGCCTGCTGGCTGCAATGTAATGCCTGTTAAAGTTATCATGGCCTGTGTAGGCAGTGAAGGGATGTAACAGGTTCCCACCAGTTCGCCAGAACCGGTAGGAACTTTTCTCAGTGTCCCAGAGAACCGGTAGCAGCTTTTTTTTGGGGAAAAATACCTTCGGGGCTTACCTTTTCACTGGTTCCCCCACTGTGCATGCACACCTACAGTGCTTGGCGTGTATGCACAGCCTCCTTGCTGTCCTCCCAAGCAGGGAGGAGGAAGAGAAGCTGCTAGCCTGAAGCTCCCTATAGCCTGCTCCTTAGGGTAAGTGACTCACCTTTGGATGTGGTGTGTCTGTGTGTATTTTAATGTGTATTTAATACATTTACCTATGCAGTAAAACCTCGGATAACGTTAAAACCTGGTTCCACAAGTCTTGGTGTTATCCGATTTTTAGTGTTATCCGATGCATGTTAAAATCCTATGGGATCCATAGAGATACATTGTAACCACACAGGCTTTAGCGGTTGTTATCCGATGCATCCCATAGGATCTTAATGTTATCCGATGCAATTCTCCCCCCCAGATTGCTTAATGTTATGCAATTTTAGTGTTATTCGATACTAATGTTATATGAGGTATTACTGTATTGACCTACTACCACAGTACCATAAATACAGATTTATGTTTGGGGTGGGTGGGTGGGTGCATTTTAATGTAATTTTTATTTTATTTATTTATTTTATTTACGGGTTTATGTTGTGGGTGGGTGGGTGGAGGGGTGGGTGTGTGCTTATTTTTATTTTATTATTTAAAAAAAATTCTTTGGCCCTGCCCACATCATGACATCATGACATTAGCTCCTCCCACACTGTGATGACATCACGGTGGGGTAGTAAAATTTTTGACATCCCACCACTGAGTGTAGGGCTGGCAAGGGATTTGTACTTTTGGGAAATTTGCCTTTCCACAATGGTACCCTTCAGCTTCTCTTCTTTATTCATGGCTTTCTCTTGTTGTATTGCAGGACTGGAACCAGACATGGTACGCCGAGACCCCAAGTCTTACTTCATGCTTCCAGCGTACGATACTGATTTGGATGCCTTGCTTCTACCTTTGGGCGTCTTTCCCCTTCTATTACCTTTACCTTCAGAAAAACTCTAGAGGTTATATCAGGATGTCAGCTGTCTTCAAAGCAAAAATGGTAAGCAGTGGCATCTGGGAGCCAAAGTAGTTGGTCGGACAGAGGGGTCTCTCTCTCTCTCTTTCAATCTCTGTAACTATAACTCCAAGCTTGCCATGCTGCATGGTTGACTCTGCCAACTTTGGTCCAAGAACAGCTTCTTCATTTTGTAAATGAGAATAGCAGATGGTTGTCAGAAGTGATCCAAACGTGCGGAGATGCAGGATGTACCGCAATTCAGGCCTTTCCCTCATTTGGACCAACAGCTGACTGTGGTGGGCATCCTATGATTTACTTACTTTGTGTTGTTCAGTCACACAGTTGAGTCCGACCCTTTGCAACCCCATGGACCACCATGTACCAGGCTCCTCTGTCTTCCATTCTCCTGCAGAGTCTGTCCAGATCTACACCCACTGTGTCAAGATGCTGTCTAGCCATCTCACCTCTGCAACCCCTTCTTCTTTTGCCTTTGAACATCCCTAGCACCAGGGCCTTCTCCAGCAAGTTCTTTCTTATCATTTGGAGGCCAAAGTACTTGAGCATCAGCTTCAGTATTTGTCCTTCCAAGGAGCAGTCAGGGTTAGTTTCCTTCAAAATAGACTGATTTGATCTCTCGCCTTTGTTTGTTTGTTCCTTTCTTCCCTCCCATCTTTTCTGTTGAATGCTCCTCTGACCAAGACATCCTCCTTGTTTCCAGGTCCTTGGCTTCACTTTCATGGTGTTACATTTCTCAACCACAGTCTACATGCTCTGGGAAGCGAATCAAGAGATTCCACATGCCCCAGGCTTCATCATCAGCACTGTATTACAGATGGTCACAATGGTAATTACAATGGTTTTCTTGTTATTATTTTGGAACTTTAGCTTCAGCATCTGTCCTTCCAAGGAACAGATTTCCTTTAAAATTGACTGAACTGGTCTCCTCGCAGTCCAGGGGACTCTCAAGAGTCTTCTCCAGCTCCATAGTTCGAAGGTGTCTATTCTTCTGCACTCAGCCTTCCTTATGGTCCAGTTCTCATAGCCAAACATTACTACTGGGAAGACCATTGCTTTAACTATTGCTGGCAGAGTGATGTCTCTACTTTGTATTATGCTCCCTTGGTTTGGCATAGCTTGCCTCCCAAGAAGTAAGCATCTTTTTATTTCATGGCTGCAGTGATCTTAGATCCCAAGAAGGTGAAGTCTGTCACTGCTTCCATTTCTTCCCCTTCTATTTGCCAGGGAGTGATGGGGCTGGATGCCATGATATGGGGATTTTTTTTTTTAGGATCCTACCTTGCTAGTGTGTAAGGCAGGGGGTGGCCAACCTTTGTTCACTACGGGCCTGACCATACCCCCCCCCCCCGGACAGCTGAGTGAACTGACCATGCCTCCCAGAAGTGGAACTGAGCACATTTACAGCTCTCATAAATACACCTACTTCCGCATTTACAACAGCTGCAGGAGCATTTATGCATGCATGGGCACATTTTATGGCTGACGTAAATGCAGCGGCAATGGGCCGGATGGAACGCCACTGCAGGCCTGAGGCCGGCTTATGGACCATAGGTTTGGAACCCCTGGTGTAAGGTGAATGCAATTGTGCCAAAGCTTGAACATTCTTTGGCGTTCCCCTTCTTTGGAATGGTAATTGGAATGTAAAATAACCTTTTCCAATCTTGTGGTCACTGTTGCGTATTATTTATTTGTTGGTTTATTACATTTCTATACCACCCATCTGGGATACAGTATTTCCCATTCTGAGCTGTGTACAAATAACAGCAATAGAATATAACAAACAACAAAATAAATACCTAATGGCAAGCAAACTCAAAACTGACCAGCTAATTTATTTGCAAAGGTACAATATTTTTCAAGGCCTCTTTGAAGAGGAAGTGTCCAGGGATGGGGCCTAGCGCAGCAAAACACCAGGGGCCGGATCTGGCCCACGGGCATTCGGTTGGGAACCTCTGCTGTATAACAAAGAAAAAGCAAGTTTTCTAAGCTCTGGTTCCAAGTACTGTACTATAAGTGTGATGCAGGTAATCTGTAATCTGAGTCGCCACGGCGAGTGGGCGGCGATATAAATCTAAATAAATAAATAAGTTAA
Organism: Furcifer pardalis; assembly: GCA_030440675.1. Classification (NCBI taxonomy): domain Eukaryota; kingdom Metazoa; phylum Chordata; class Lepidosauria; order Squamata; family Chamaeleonidae; genus Furcifer; species Furcifer pardalis. Next base: position 8,062,892 of record CP126900.1, on the reverse strand, counting down.
TTAATTAATTAAGGAATTCCCATGTTTTGTTTGTTTTATTTAACATCTTCACCTCCCCGTCACAACATCACTCCAGCTTGAGTATTCATGACTGAATGGTTTTGTATTTTCTTACTCCTCATTCTGCAAGTGGCTACTTATTGAGGCTATGTTTTATAATAATAATAATCTTTTTGTTGCCTCTCCCTTCCTCTTAGACACTGGTTGTATTTCTAACCCAGAAAGAACGACTCAAAGGCATCCAGTCCTCTGGCATTTTGCTGGTATACTGGTTGCTCTATTTTTTCTCCATGGCCATCAACTTTGGCTCTACTGTACAACGTACTCTAGAAGGTGTAAGTCAGTATGGTTAATTGTATCATGTAGTTTTGTTTTAAAAAATTTGTGGTCCAGCATCTCACCACATTCACACCGTGTGTTCTTGTCCACCAGCAACCCCTACTTGAGCATGTTGGTCTTGCATTTAGGGACTATTGAATTTCAGCCTATTCAGGATCCTTCAAGTAACCTAGGAGAGGTTGAGTTCCTCAGCTACACCTTCCTTTAATGTTGTTCCTTGTCCAGTTAGCTCCTTCCTCCATCATCTAATTTGGTTTTTATTTTGTGAACCCTCGAGAATGTTTTGTCAATGCTTCTGTGTTAAAGCCATTAAACCATTAGGAGGCATTTTCTATATTGGCTCGCCCAGCCTAGTATAGAGCAGGTTTCTTACCTGATTGTGGGGAACTATTATCTGATTAGCTTAGAAGCAGGTCCTTTGTTCTGCCACTGACATGGCCCTTCTCAACTGTTGCTTCTCAGCTGATCAGAGCAGGCCTATGCTGGTCATTTGGGACACAGGGACAAGTCCCGGTACACTCCAGTGACTGACACACACACACACCCAGAGGTGGGCAGAAGTATGTCACCTGGCAGCTACAATCCATGAATATAACTGGACATAACTGGATGAAATTACTTTAATATTAAATTGATCAACTGGATTATAATTGGACTATAATTAATTGAACTATGATTGGACTGTAATCTATTTGAACTATTTCAATTTGAAATTTATTTGGACTATGATCAATTCAATTTAATTATTTGACTATAACCAGTTTAATCACAATTGGATTACAATTGGACTGAATTTTGGACTATAATTGGAGAATAAATTGGTCAAAAGGAAAGACAGATTGAGTTTGAAAATTGAATGGGTTAGCGTTGGAGAACTGATTTTCATCTTCTGTCTTAAGCAATTACGTGTTTGCAGCTCAGAGCATTGGATCAAGAGAGTGTCTTGGCTCCACCTTCTGAGTTTTATCTCTTCACACACAGTCTATCTACCCTCTTGCCATTCCCCTAAAGGAATCCAGCCAATGATCACACAGTATAACATGTCCATCAAACATTAGGGTCCATCTCTTCCAACCCATGAGGCCAGCATGTTTACACATTCCAATCCCTCTGGTATGTGCTAAAAGTTCTCCCAAGCATGGAAATCTCCATATTGGATGAAGCTAAAACCAGGACACAAATCCTGCCCTGACATAAGCAAGTCATCAACATTATCTTAAATGTTATCCCTGGAAGTGATCAGAAGCTGTTGATGCATGTACAAGAAGGGGTGGAAATGGTCTCTGAGATATATCTGTCATGGCCATCAACTCTTTTTTCTTTTCTTTTGCAGCACTTCAAAGAAGATCCCTTCCACCATGTCACTTCATATATTTATTTCCCTTTGGTCTTAATGGAACTCATCTTTTGCTGCATTGTAGATCAACCTCCTTTTTTCTATAAAACCGAGGACACCAATGTAAGCATCAAGCTCACCTGTTTTTCTTTTAGAAAACTGCCATGTTTTCATTAACAAGTTTCTAACTGCTTTTATTTTCAAGTGTCAAGCTTTTTATTGCTCAGTTTAAGGGGGAAAGTTGGAATGTTATTTTAAAAATATTCTAAAAGACTAGACAATAAAAGTATGAACGTTATTTCTTCCCATACATCCTACAGTCTCAAAGTTCATATATCAAACGTGGGCAGATGTGACCTTCTAGATGTTAGAATAAATATCTCAGGAAAATGCAATGAAAAGAGAAGGTAGGAATAGAACTTTAGCAACATCTGAAAGGCTACAGTTTTGGAGCTTTGACATATGTGCACCTTTTTAAAGAGCTGAATTTGGCTTTTAATATTAGATGGCAATACATTTTTAAACAAAGTTCTCCCATAAGACGGCCAAGGATGTTCACTATCTGCTACATTTGAGGAACTAATATGTCAACTGTGCTGATAAGAGGTAGTGGAATGTGCAAATTAGCTCAGAGATAACTTTGCAAGTGGAGTAAACTTACACTGATGACTGACATCATAGATGAACATTTGACATCACCATTGGTCGGACAGTCTAACTCCCTAATCTTCTATTTTCTGAAATTTTGCTCAGTGCTGGAACAAGGCTCCATGTTTTGAGGGGGAATTTCTTTTGATCTAGTCCTGGCTATATGGGTGGGCCAACCTTAATGCAGTGGTGGAAGGCATACATTTATCACATTTATATCCTGCTTTTCCTCCAGGAGTTTAGTCAATAGGGAGTTAGGGTGTTATATGGTTAGACTGGGGTTAAGAGATGCAGGTTCTAGACACTGCTGAGCTATGAGCCTTACTGGGTGAACTTGGGACTGTCACATTTTATCACTAGGCTGTTGTGAGGTCAGAAGTGAAGAAGATGATTTCGATGCCATTACCTTAGATTCACTGAACGACAGTGATGGGTTGCTACCAGTTCGGACCGGTTCGCCCAAACCAGTAGCACCCATCAGGAGGGGGTCACCGGGGGGTGGTAAACCCCCGGGCGACCGGTTCGGTCGCGTCTCCGGCCCCCCTCTGGAAATGTATTTCCGGGCAGCCCAGATGGCTGCCCAGAACTGCGCATACGTCAAACCTCCATTTGACGCATGCACAGTTCTATTTTCTAGTGTGCATGCATCAAATAGAGGTTTGTCGCATGCGCACTAAAAAAGAACTGTGCATGCATCAAATGGAGGTTTGACGCATGCGCAGTTCCGAGCAGCCATTTTTAATTTTTTAAATTATTTATTCAGCTCTGCCCACAACGTCATGACGTCATGATGTAATAGCGTTGGCTCCGCCCACGGCGTAATGATGTCACGGTGGGGTAGCAAAAAAATTGACAGCCCACCACTGCTGAAGGATGTACCATAAATGTAATTAACATGTAAATAATGTACAATACTTTTTCCTCTATACTTCAGTTCATCCTAAAAGCCTGATCTGAACAATTGTATATCATTCTATCATATATATATTGCCATCAAGTCACATATTTGTATGTACGCATTTACAAAACCTGAGAGTTATTCTATTTTTCAAACTCTTGCAGAACCCATGTCCTGAATCCAGGGCTTCTTTCATTTCCAAAATCACATTTTGGTGGTTTGCAGGGTAAGAAAACAAGTTATGTTCTAGTCCTAAGAAGCAAATAGCTAATGGACAGTCTAACTGAGCTATTCAGTTAATCCTCTTATTCTGAAATTTTTGAAATGGTAGTTGTGTTAGTCTGCACAAGCGTATCAGAGAGAAAAAAATACAGTAAAACCTTGCATAAAGATGCCTTGCTTAGAGAGTAACACGCTTAAAGAGCAGAATTTTCTCTCAATGGTCGCCTCACTTTAACAAATAAATCCAACCAAAAACTCACTTAACAGATAAATCGGGGTTCGCAACCCCACCCCGGCCAGAAGTCACAATTGGTCACTTACAATGGTGTTTCGCTTAAAGAGCAAACTCGCTTAAAGAGCAATCCCGTGGAACGCATTATGCTCTTTAAGCAAGGTACAACTGTATAAAAGTTGTGGCACTTTAAAGCATGCTCCCTCAGACACTTCGGGGGCTAGATGGCCATTTTGCCCTTCCTCCATCACATGGCACTTCCTGGTGTGGTGGAGGCAGTGTGGGTGGCACATGAAATGATACCATGGGCCGCATCTGGACTGAGGTTGAGAATCCCTGCCTTAAAAACTAACTCCTGTATTAAATGTGAGCTTTCATACATCAAATCTGATAAAGTGGTCTGGATCCATGAAAGCTCACATTTAAATATAGGAGTTAGTCTTTAAAAGATGCCACAACCTTTTGTCTTATTTGTTTTGTTTAATCTCTGATATGCTCTCAGTCTGAGGTTGCCTTCATCCAATTTGGCTGAAATGCTATAGTATTCCAAGAAGGTATTATCTTGAGTCTCATTCTGCTGCCAATCTGGGCTTTTCCGTGGAATCAACTTTGCTTTTGAGAGGGTTGGCAGTCACGACATGTCAAAACTAGTTTAAGCTGAGGTTACTTCCAGATGCCCCTCCATGTCTTAGATCATTCATGAATGTGCCTGAACAGCCAAAGATTCTTCCATGTAGACATGTTTATTCATGGTTGCTTATCCAAATTCGGAAGGGGCTGCTGTGGCTCAGTGGTTAAGAAGCTCGCCTTGTTAGTGGAAAGCTGGCAGGTCGAGACTCGGATACTGCATGACGGATTGAGCACCCATCTCTGTCCCAGGTGATAATTCAGTCTCCAGCTCCCAGAACCTGGAAATCTTACTTTTTTTGGCCTATAAATCCCAGAATAACTCAGTTACGCATTCCCAAGCTCTGCTCCTTCCCTTGCACTGCCGTTGATGCCATTGTTTTATAGGCTGATGTGGAAAGGATATTGGAAACCGCTACAAAGAGAAGACCTCTGGTCACTAGCAAGAGAGAACTCCTCTGAAGTGATTGTAGCCCAGGTTGAAGCTACGTGGGAAAAGAATCGTGTGAGCTTCCTGCAGGAACAGTGAGTGCATTCGTCTTCTTTGCTTCCTCTTTTACCCCATCAGGTGTCGAGGGAGATGCACAGTTCTTGGTCTGGCACTTCTTCTTGTAATGTTTCTTTGATGTTATCTCTCCACCTTCCTCTGGGTCTGTCTCAAGGTCTTTGTTCATCTCCTATTTCCACATATGCTTTGTAAGGCATGGAATTCTGTATATCTCTCCCAATGGCACGTTTCTTTTCAGTTTATCGAAGAGTGATAGAGAAATGCTTGTAATCAAATTAAGACTGTTCATGTTATTGATCAGAATTCCTGGATCTATGAAGTTCAAAAGAGAGGAAGCAAATGGCAAAGATGCCATTCTGATGCGTCCAGAACACAGTAAAAGCAAGCCACTGCTGAAAGCTCTCTGGAGTGTGTTTGGGACATATTTTCTTTTCGGCACCCTCTGTTTAGTCATCAGTGATGTCTTCATGTTTATGGTCCCAAAGACACTAAGGTACGTAGACTTTTAAAAACGATATCCTGGGAATAAATACCAAATGCATATACCCAAGGTAGTTCCTCCTTCTTCTTTCTTTTCTTCCTCCTTCCTCTTCCTCCTCCTTCTGGTATCTATCTACAGTAATACCTCATATAACATTAGTATCGAATAACACTAAAATCGCATCACATTAAGGAATCTGGGGGGAAGAATTGCATCAGATAACATTAAGATCCTATGGGATGCTTCAGATAACAACCGCTAAAGCCTGTGTGGTTACAATGTATCTCTATGGATCCCATAGGATTTTAACATGCATCAGATAACACTAAAAATCATATAACACCAAGACTTGTGGAACCAGGTTTTAGTGTTATATGAGGTTTTACTGTACTTGTAATTTCTTGATTTGATCTGTTAAGTTGGAAGGAGCTGGGACAGAGACGGGCCCTCACTCCGTCATGCAGCACTCAGGTTTTGAAGAGCTGACCTGATCACCTTCCAGTCATCAAGCTCAGTGTCTTAACCACGAAGCCACTGCAGTCCCTAACAATGGACTTCTAAAATGACAGTGGCATCGTCAACACAAGTAATGAACATTCAAAGTGTTGATTACACAGACATCCTGACAACAGCTGAAATCCTATTGCTTAGTCACAACTAGAGCAGGCCCATTGAGTCAAGACTTCTAAATGCCTGCCTGTTGCCAACTTCATTTAAGGCTCATGGTGGACTATCTTTCATTCCCCTCTCGTAGCCTACTCCTAGATTTCATCACTGACCAAGATGCTCCTGCTTGGAGAGGGTACCTCTATGCTGCAGTTATGTTCCTTTTGACGGGTCTCCAGACACTGTTTGAACAGCAGTACATGTATACATGTCTCATTTTGGGAGTAAGGTTAAAGACAGCTGTTACTGGCCTTGTTTATCGGAAGGTAAACCGTGCTTTTTTGCAGATCTATGCAATATATATTTTTCCTTCAGACTCAAAATTGCTATGAATTATATCCAGAAAATTCCCACAAACAAAGTCTAAGATGCAAGATCTCAACAATGAGGAGTAACTGGCAATGGGGCCAGAGAGAACGTAGCACAAGAGTAGCAAGTTGTAACCTTCCAAATGTCGTTGAATTACAACTCCCATCATCTCATAGCCAATGGTGAGGGATCAAGGGGCATCACTGTTTCAAAAGGATGTTGAAAAGCTGGATGTGTCCAGAAAAGGACAAACAGGATGATAAAAGGTCCAGGAGGCAATCCCTGTGAAGAATGGTTGAGGAAATAGTCTAGACAAGAGAGGACTGAGAAGTGACTTGGTAGCCATCTTTGAAGGAATGGGTTTCTTCTTTCTGCTCTTAGTGGCCTTTAGAGTCTCTTTCAGCATTACAGTCCTATGAGTCTATTATATCAGGGATTCCTAACCTTTTGAAGCCGGGGGCCGGGTCATGCTCTCTTACTCAGCTTTGATGGCTGGATGGCCATTTTGCCCTGCCTGCACAATGGGAGGTTTTTTTTGCCATTTTGTCCTAACAGCTTCAAAGGGGCAGCCATTTTGTGTCTAGAATGCCCTTGGAGAGGTGGGGTGGATCACACAAAATGGCGCCATGGGCCGAATCAGGCCCATGGGCCTTAGGCTGGGAACCCCTGTATTATAGGTATGAGCTCTTCCTCTTCCAACAGCATTTTTGATCATTTTCCAACAACGACATTGCGAGTATTTATTAACAGAGACATTTAATAGAGACTGAGACTCTTGGGAAGAAAAAGAACTCAGTCCCATAATTCAGCAGGATTTCCCCAAGCCGAATTATAGGACAGTGTCAGGCAGCAGTTAATTAACCTGTCCACCCTGAGGACTAACGGCCTTGGATGGTGAATTCCACAGGGAAAGATGATGATCCCCAAGTGGATTAAATCTCACTTGAATCCATTTTGATGAAGGGCAGCAGCTTCATCAATATTGGCCTGGTTCTGAGGAGGACTTTGCATGCCGAAAAGGCTCAGGACCAGAAAGTGACTAATGGATCTGGATCAGTGGTACGAGGGTCATGCTGCGATGCGGAAGGCAGATGAAAGGCCACTGTATTGTATTCTCAGGACAGTCTTCGTGGCTGATTGCCATGATGATCGCCAATATTCAGATTCAGATACTGCAGGAGGAAGAGGTACAGTAGCCCCTCTTACCTTCATGTTGTTCTTTACACCTATGGAAAACATCCTGCTACACTTTTGTAAGTTTTTGAGGATTTGTCGCGACTCACAATGGTACCTGAAGAAGCAAATCTCTACAGAGGCCGCTTCCATAAAGAGTTGTGTGGATTCATTTCCCTGTGCATGTTTGGAAGTCTCAGGGACCCCTTACACCTTGCAAAGGCACAGTGGGGCACCTTTCAGAGCATGAAGAAACAGTGTGGGAACCATGTGAAAGCAAGGGGCCTGCTTGACCTCGTACCCTGGGCAAGGGAAGGGGATCCAACCAGTGGTGGGTTGTAAAATTTTCTACTACCCCACCATGACGTCATTACATCATGGGCGTAGCTGACGTCATGACGTCATGACGTCATGACTTTGTGGGCGGAGCAAAAAAAACCTCTATTTGATGCATGCACACTAAAAAATAGAACTGCACATGCGTCAAACGGAGGTTTGACGCATGCTCAGTTCCAGGCAGCCATTTTGGTTGCCCGGAAATACAATTCTGGAGGGGGGCCGGAGAGGTGACTGAACCGGTCGCCCGGGGGTTTACCACCGCTTCGGTGACCCCTCCTGATGGGGTGCTACCGGTTCGAGCGAACTGGTCCGAACCGGTAACATCCCATCACTGGATCCAACCAAACTATGGGACTAGGAAGTTTTTTTTAACCCCAAACGCTCTAGTCTCTAGCATTTAAAGTTAAGTTGCTTGGAAATGCTGGTTACTGTCTTTTTTGGACTCTAAACATGTAAATTGTTGGATTTTCTCTTCTGCAGATCTTAGTCATGTCAAACACAGCCAGAAAAGCAACAACTGTGGGTGAAATTGTTAACCTGGTGTCTGTCGATGTGCAAAAACTAATGGATGTCATTATTTATTTTAATGGGATTTGGCTTGCCCCCATTCGAATTATCATCTGCTTTGCCCTTCTTTGGCAGGTAAAAGAAAAGAAAATATAATGCATGTTCCTTTTAAGTAGTGATAGTGATTGCAAGAGGAAACAGAAGTTATTTTAAAGTGTTTTATTCCAAGAAACCTCCTAAATCTTTGCCTTCTAGTCTAGTGATAAAACTTCAGAGTACAGTACTGTATAAGTATTCTTTTTCACTCACACAGTAGATGCTAGGCCTGAAGCAAATGTGTAATGCTACAGTGTTTATCTTGCATTTATCTACTTACCATTTGCAATTCAAAAGGGCAAATTTTCACAACTAATCTGAAAAACAGGTATTAGCAGTTGTAAAAACAAAATAGCACATTGACTTAATCCTATTCTGTTATGCTAACCCTTCTGTACCTGATGTGCATAAATCGATGCCATGAAGTCTCACTCTTATGTCTGATGAAGTAGACTTGATCCACGAAAGCTCACATTAAAATACAGCAGTTAGTCTTTAATGTGCCACAACGTTTTTGTCTTTTTGTTTTGTTTTGTTTATTATCTGATAGTCTTTTTTAGTTACAAGCTGCTTTCTCTACCTTTTTTTAAAAAAATCTCTTAGCTCTTGGGACCATCTGCTTTGACTGCCGTAGTGGTGTTTCTGTTTCTATTGCCACTGAACTTTGTCATTTCCAAAAAGAGAAGCCAATTTCAGGTATGCGTTGTTTCCTCTGAATATTTATTTATTTATTTATTTATTAAACATATTTCTACGCCGCCCTCCTCACGAATGACTCACGAATAACAACAATTTTTTTTTAAAATCATCAATAAAAAACCCACAATAAAATACCCACCCATCTAAGAAGAGTTAAAAGTTAAAATTTAAGGATTAAAAAATTTAAAAAGAGAAAGAATAAAAAAAATCACAAATTAAATATTAAATATTCATTCCGTGTCTAGGATTTAAACAATATTAAACCCAGGTTAGTTTATCTGTCTTTGTACCACAGTCATCTTCAACCAGGGGCCTGCAAACTTGGCTCTCCAGATGTTCTGGAGTGCTGACTTGGGCTTGTTGTAAAATGGCTTCGGGGTCAGCTGTTTTCTAACGTAGAAACAAGTTCCACAAAAAGTGTGATTTCCTACCCATCTCAGCAGTGTCAGTTTGTAATACAACCTGGGCTCTCTTTCACAGGAAGCTCAGATGAAGCATAAGGACAGCCGTGCAAAACTCACCGGGGCCATTCTGACCGACATTAAAATCCTCAAGCTACACAGCTGGGAGAAGAGTTTTATAGGCAAAGTGTTGGGAATTCGAACCCAAGAACTGCAAGCTCTGAAAACATCCCACTTGCTCTTCTCTGCATCTCTGGCTTCTTTCCATTCGTCCACATTTCTGGTGAGCACTTTTAGCCAACCGTTCTGTCTTTCTGTGTCTGGCTGCCGCTCACCTGTTTTCCTATTCTCCCCTTATAGATTTCGTTCATCATGTTTGCAGTCTACACGCTGGCAGATGACAGGAACATCTTGAATGCACAGAAGGCATTTGTTTCTCTGACCTTGATCAACATACTCAACACAGCTCATTCTTTTCTTCCATTTTCCATTAATGCTGTTATGCAGGTGAGTCCCAGGCTAACTTTCTGTATGGCTCCACAGCAAAACTGTAACAAGAAGGGCTACATACATGTGCTTTTTCCTAGGCCAAAGTTTCCATAAACCGTTTAGCTGCCTTTCTTTGTCTTGAAGATCTGGATCAGACAAAAATGGATTCTACTTCTTTGCATGGCAGTAAGTATTATCTATGATCAGTGGTGGGTTGGCAAAATTCCCACTACCCCACTGTGATGTCATGGATGTTGTGGGAGCAGCCGATGTCATGGACGTCGTGGGTGTAGCCGACATCATGACATCATGGATGGAGCAAAAATGTTTTTAAAATGTCTCTGCATGCATCAAACCTCCGTTTGACTCATGCACAGTTCTTTTTTTTAGTGTATATACGTCAAACCTCTATAAAAAATAGAACCGTGCATGCGTCAAACGGAGGTTTGACACATGCGCAGTTCCTGGAAATACATTTTTGGAGGGGGCCGGAGAGGCGACTGAACCGGTCGCCCGGGGGTTTACCACCTCCCCGGCGACACCTCCTAATGGGGTGCTACCAGCTTGGATGAACCGGTCCGAACCGGTAACATCCCATCACTGTCTATGATGCATTTTCATTCACTATGTGAGGCTCTTTTATCAATACTGTACAACATACTTTTCCGTTTTAGAATAAGCCAAGTCATCTGTGTCTGCTGATCTAGCAATCAGTATTGTGCAAACACACCACTGACCTTCCAGTTCCACCAGATCTGAAGTATGCAAAATATGCTGTACAGTCCAGTTACACTCTAGCCCAAGGGTCTTCAGACATAGCTCTCCAGTTGTTCTTGGATTTCAATTCCCAGAAGCCCAAGTCTGCACTCTTGCTGATCAGGGCTTTTGGGAATTGAAGTCCAAGATCATCTGGAGAGCCATGTCTGAGGACCCCTGGTCTAGCCTGATGGACCTGGGGTATTGTCACCCTACCTTACATACAGTCAAACCTCGCGTAAAGAGCGACTCGCTTAAAGAGTAACTGGCTTAAAGAGCAGAATTTTCTCTGAATGTTCGCTTCACTTAACAAATAAAACCAACCAAAAATTTGCTTAACAAATAAATCGGGGTTCGCAATCCCCCACCACCAGAAGTCACAATTGGTCACTTACAATGGTGTTTCGCTTAAAGAGCAAACTTGCTTAAAGAGCAATCCTGTGGAACACATTATGCTCTTTAAGCGAGGTACAACTGTACATTAAATGTATACATTATACGGTATGTTGTTTGTCTCTTAGCCCAGGATTGCATTGCCATAAGGAATGGAACTTTCAGCTGGTGCAGAGAAAGCCCTTCATGCCTTAAAAGGTAAAAAAAGGTCATTAACAGCTTGGGTCTTTTGTTTTTCAGTGTTTTTGAGAAGGAATGTGATTAATGGATAAATTACCCAAAGCAAATCAACAAAATTAATAAGTTTTCCTCAGGTTTCCCCTCTATTCTTCTGTCACTCAAGAACAGAACTATGAAATAAGACTGAGGTAATGGCAATTGGAAGGAAACAGCATACTCTAGAATAGATCATGGGTTCCCAACCTTTTTAAGCTGGAGGCTGGGTCACGCTCTCTCAGTCAGCTTTGAGGGCCAGATGGCTATTTTGCTCTGCCTGCACAGTGGTGGCAACCATTTTGTCCCAACAGCTTCAAAAGGGATAGTCATTTTATTTCTCAAATGCCCTTGGAGGGGTGGGGGCCACATGAAATGGTACCAAGGACCAGATCTGACCCACAGGCCTTAGGTTGGGGAACCCCCCGCTTTAGATATTGAGATAGAGGGAGCAAGCATAAAACAAGTGGCAGAGTTTAAATACCTAGGAACCACATTTACTGAAGATGGCAAACTGGATGGAGAGATGTTCATACAGTGAAGTAAGGCAAACCAAATACAGTAAAACACCGGATAACAATTGGATCGGATAACGCTAAAATCACATAACGTTGGGGCATTTGAGGCAAACATTTGGATCGGATAACATTATGTTAACCATTATGTTAACGTTATCCGATCCACTAGATAACCTAAGTATTTCTGAGGCTAATGTTTGCCTCAAATTCCCTGAGGTGTGGCTGTGACTCACCAGTTTCTCTTGGGAGAAGCTTGCCACATTTGAATAACAAAAGCTTGCAAAACCAGTCTGACTAGTTTAGCAAAGCAAAAGCAGATTGTAGCTCCGCAGGCCTCATGCATTGTCAATAGAAAACAAGCAGACACTGAAACCTTTCACCTACAAAGCAATTAAGCTTTTCACACCCTGCAAAGCCCTGAGGGAACTTCCTTTATTACAGCAATGGTAGGGGGGCTGATTCTAAAGGAAAACATTTTCCTAGCTTCTGTTCAGAAAGCCTCCGTCTGGCTTGCTAAGGGACATAGTGATGGGGGTGGGGTTCCTTAAGAGAGGCTTAGGACCCTTTCCCCAGTGTAACCCAGAACACTTTGCAGAAAAATAATTGCAAAGAGACAATTTGACCCAATTACCTTTATGAAGTTTCCCCTTTAAATTCTAAACAGCCTGAACCCAAGATTCTAGCTCCGCAACCCTCATGCATATCAAAAAATCCCCCATCACAATTACAAAATCAAGAAATTATTAAAACATTTCAGCAACACTTCAAATAATTCTAAAACAAATAAAAAATCCCCAATCCCCAGTCACAATTACAAATCAAAATCACCAGATTCCCCAGTCATAGATATAAATTACACAATATCAGGTCATCCTAAAAACACATCAGGACTATTACAAGACAATACATTAAAAATGTGTACAAAGTAAGATCTCTTCCACTGAACTATTGGAAGGGACTGCAGTGGCTCAAGTGCTGGCTCTTGGCCTGTAAACAGAGATGAGCACCGAACCCTAGAGTTGGATTTTTGTTGTTCAGTCACACAGTCTATTCCGACCCTTTGCGATGACCCCGTGGACCACTGTCCGCCAGGCACTTCTGTCCTCCACCATCCTCCTCAACTCGCTCAGTTCTGTGCCCATTGTCTCTACAATACCTTCTAGGCATCTTATTTTTGGCCGCCCCCTTCTTCTTTTGCCCTCCACCTTTCCCAGCATCAAGGCTTTCTCAAGTGAATCCTCTCTTCTCATTTGATGTCCCATTTCCTGCCAACCTAGCAGTTTGAAAACAAGAAATTGCAAGTAGATAAATAGGTGCCATGTCAGTGGGAAAGGTAACAGCATTCTGAGCAATCCGATGCTTGCCACATGACCACACAAATGTCTGTAGACACAGACAGCACTGGCTCTTTGGCTGTAAACGGAGATGAGCACTGAACCCTAGAGTTGGATATGACTGGCTTTTGATCAAGGGTAACCTTAGTGAGCAATTGCTGATCTGCTCTCACCCTGCAATTGTAATCTGTTTCCTCTCCTTTCTGTAAACATACACCAGAAAGTATGGTTTCCCCCCTTTACAGGATCAACCTGACTATAACCCGGGGCAGTCTGTGTGCTGTGGTTGGACAGGTAGGAGCCGGGAAATCTTCGCTCCTGTCAGTGTTACTTGGTGAACTGCAAAGATTAGAAGGTTCTGTTTCAATGAAGGTAAACCCCTTTTTTTCTCATATGGGGCTAGTTTTGAGCTTTTCCGTTTCAAAAGCAGATGCAAAACTTAGAATCATTTAACTATTGAGGTTGTGTTTTGGAATCCACATGTCTTAAATATATCTGTGTCTTGCAAGTAGTGGATCAGAACTTGCAAAAGTTACTTTTTGGATTACAGTTCACAGAATCCCCCAGCAAACTTGGCAAGTAACTGAAGGTTTCTGAGAACTGTAATCCAAAGGATAACTTTCCCGAGTTCTTTCAAAAAGAAAGCACACACTTGTATTTTGAAAAAGAGCAAACATTTCCTAGGTTTTTTTCCACCGCAGTTCGGATTAATAACATTTAACTCCTATTTTTTAATTTAAGCGACTGTGGTGGCTTAGTGGTTAAGACGCTGAACTTGACGACTGGGATGTTGGCAGGTCAGTAGTTCAAGACCCGAGTGCTGCATGACGGAGTGAGTTCCTGTCTGTCCCATTTCCTGCCAACCTAGCAGTTGGAAAGCAAGAAATTGCAAGTAGATAAATAGGTACCATGTCGGGGGGGGAAGGTAACAGCATTCTGAGCACTCCGATGCCTGTCACATGGCCATGCAAACATCTGTAGACACAGACAGTGCTGGCTCTTTGGCTGTAAATGGAGATAAGCACTGAACCCTAGAGTCGGATACGACTGGCTTTTGAGCAAGGGGGACCTTTACCTGACTTTTACCTTCATTTAATGAAAATCTGACAGCAGCTTCATGCACGCAGAACATGTGCTACCTTGGGCTAATCATCACTTCTTACATCCATTCTATAGGGCACAGTAACATTTGCTCCCCAAGAATCCTGGATCCAAAATGCTTCCATGGAAGACAACATTACGTTTGGAGAAAAGATGGACCGGAAATGGTATGACCGGGTAGTTGAAGCTTGCGCGCTACGTCCAGATGTTGACAGCTTCCCTGCTGGAAGTCAAACACAAATTGGAGAGAAGGTTCCTGTTTCAGTTTTTGCCTTGCCTAGTCTTTACACTATAAGCCTGTCTTGTTTTCCAAGTCTCTCTTCATCAATGCAGCATAGCATAACCACAGCTAGCCACCACCACCCCTGAAATCACCTTGTGAGCAATGGTGGGTTGTCAAAATGTTCGCTACCCCACCGTAACGTCATTACGTCATGGGCGAAGCCGACAAGTCATGATGTCGTGGGCAGAGCCAACATCATGACATCATGACATTTGGGGCGGAACCAAAAAATAGAATAAAATAAAATAAAATGGCTGCCTAGAACTACGCATGCATCAAACCTCCATTTGATGCATGCACAGTTCTATTTTTTTAGTGTGCATGTGTCAAACCTCTATTATGACGCATGCACACTAAAAAATAGATCTGTGCATGCGTCAAATGGAAGTTCAACGCATGTGCAGTTCCGGGCAGCCATTTTGGCTGACCAGATATACATTTTAGGAGGGGGGCCGGAGAGGCGACCGAACCGGTTGCCTGGGGGTTTACCACCACCCCGGTGACCCCCTCCTGATGGGTGCTACCGGTTCGGGCGAACCGGTCCGAACCAGTAACATCCCATCACTGCTTGTGACCCCTTTGGAAGTGTTGACCCACATGCCTTAAATAATCCCAAATAAGAGCCATTTTTATATTCTGCACATTTATGTTTTTATATAATATACAGTAAAACCTCGAGATACAAAATTAATTCATTCCTCAAGGGTTTTCGTATCTTGAAAAAATTGTATCTCAAAATGTGGTTTCCTATAGGAATGCACTGAAAAGCAAAAAAAATCTGTTCCAGAGCTCAGCAAAAGCAAAAAACAAACAAACATTTTTTTCTGTTCAAAAGTCTTCCTAAAGTGCACTTTGGAATTTTTTGCTGCATTTTGGCCACTTTATAAAGAGATTTGAACAGATAAAAGACGTTTACAGTATTTGGCTTTTTTCTGAGCTTTGGAACTTATTACAGTGGTACCTCGCTTAAAGAGGATAATCCATTCCTTGGGATTGCTCAATAAGCGAGTTTGCTCTTTAAGTGAAACACCATTGCAACCGACCAATTGTGACTTCTGATGGGGGGAGGGATTGAGAACCCCGATTTAGTTGTTAAGCGAGTTTTTAGTTGGTTTTAGTTGTTAAGCGAGGTGACCATTCAGAGAAATTTCTGCTCTTTAAGCGAGTTAGTCTCTAAGTGAGGCGCTCTTTATGTGAGGTTTTACTGTATTTTGGTTTTCAATGCGTATTCGGCACATTTCTGACAGTGCCATCTAGTGGCCATGTCTGGTAATTGCAGGAAAAATACCCACTGACCAGCTGTTTTGGGGCAGGGGAATTTCCAGGACTTCCTGGTTGTGGGGAAAGCTTCTGAAGGTGCCTAAACATGACGACAAATTTCAAAAAATGGAACAGAAATGCTCCAAACACCCTCCCACATCTGTGGGAAGCATCGGAAGAACCCATCAAATTTTCATGTCTCGGAAAAAAATCTATCTCGAGGCAATTTTTTCCAAGATTTCGTTTTGTATCACAAGCCGTTTGAAACTTGAGGTTTTACTGTAGTACCGAGTTCTTGCTGCAGAACAAATCTAAATATACCTTTACCTTTGGTCCTCTCTTTCTTCCTCTTTCTGTATCTAAACTGCCCCACCATTTCTCTGCATTGTATGTAGCATTTGGCGATTACATGTGTTGCTGTCCAACACATTTCAGGGGCACCGTTATGGGAAGGGCAGGTGTAGGTGATAAAAAAAATGAGATCAACTCAGTGATGGGATGATAAAAATTTTACTACCACACCCTGACGTCACAGACGTCGTGGGTGTGGCCAACATCATGATGTCATGAGCAGAGCCGACGTCATGACGTTGTGGGGGGCCCCCTAAAAAATAAATTAAATAATTAAAATAAATAAAATTAAAATAAAATAAACACACACACACCTCAATCCACCCACCCAAACAACCACAACACAAACCCATAAACAAATTAAAGAAATAAAATAAAAATTAAATAAAAATTCACCCACCCACCAAACACACACACACACCAAACACAAATACCTCCCCCCCCAAAAAAAAACCCTGGGTCACTTACCCTTGTCCAGGAGCAGAAGAGGCAGCAGAGCAGCGCTGCTGCCGGTGCAGCGGCCTGGCGCCGAGCCAAGGAAAGGCCGTCGGCGCCGCCATTTTAAATTTTTTCCCCGTTTTGGTTGGCCATTACTCCGCATGCATCAAACCTCTATTTGATTCATGTGCAGTTCTATTTCTTACTGCACATGCATCAAATAGAGGTTTGACACATGTGCAGTAACGGGCAGCCATTTTGGCTGCCCAGGGAAAAAAATTCCGAACCGGGTCACGCGGCGTTCTATGCACCCCCACCCCCGGCGAACCAATCGTGATGGGAGCTACCAGGTCAGCCGACCCGGACCGATCCGGTAACATCCCATCACTGGATCAACTGATGATAAAGCAGCTTTTCAGACATAGCTATACATGTCTGCCTGGCCATTAAGGCACACAAAATAGCTTGGATGTCTTGGCATTTTGGCCTGGCATGGTTTACCAACTCGGCACTGAATGCAATATTTAAACCAGCCTAGGGCTGGGTCACTGCAGAAACAGGAAAAACAAGATGACTCCCAATTATGTCTGAAAACTCCTTTCTGTTATTAGAATCATAGAATCACAGAGTTCAGGCCCATCAAATCCAAGTCCCTGCTTCAACGCAGGAATCTGAATCAAAGCAGACCTAACTAGGGTTGTCCAATCCACTCTTCAATGCTTCCAGTGTTGGAGCACTGACCAAGTCTTCAACTATGTAACGACAGTGTCTGTGTAAGATAATTTCAAACAGAGAAGAACTTTATGTTGCACAACAGGGCATAAATATTTCTGGAGGACAGAAGCAGAGGATTAGCTTGGCTCGTGCTGTATACAAGAAGGCAGCACTTTACCTACTGGATGACCCCCTTTCTGCTGTTGACGCCCCTGTTGGCCAGCACATATTTGAACATGTTATTGGACCAAGAGGCATATTGAAAAGCAAGGTAATAATAGTAATTTTGTGTCAGAAATTGTTCTGGGTTGAAAGGTTTTTTGCGGGAGAAACTCCGCTCAGGGAACGCCCAAATGAGGCTCCTTTCATGTCTCCAAGAGCTGGGACAGAGACGGGCGCTCAATCTGTCATGCAGTACCCGGGTTTCAAACTGCCGACTTGCCAGCCTTCCAGCTAACAAGGCAAGCTTCTAAATGCTAAAGCCCCTTAATTTATCAAGGTACTAAATGCTCAGCTTCATCCCTCTCTGTATCCTTCCTGGCGGTGAGGTGGCTAAACTGCCGTACTGTGACCAAAAGGTTGTGAGCTCGATCCTGGCCAGGGTTCAAGTTTGACTCAGCCTTCCATTGTTCCGAGGTTGGTAAAATGAATACCTAGCATGTTGGGAGCAAAATGCTAATTAACTTGTGAATGACACAGAGAGTGCACTAAGCGCTATGGGGCGTTATACAAGTCTGAATGCTTTGCTTTGCTTCAGTTGGAAGGAATCCAGGATGCAGTCCTCAAAACATCCTATTAAATGTAAGGAATCTGGTTTGAATAAGGAACACATCTACCCTTTCTCCTATTTAATATTTATTACTAAATTGAAAACAATCCCTGATTATTGAAGTGCTACAAATATGAGGAAAGCTGCATGAAGGACACAGATGCATTCTGTATTTTGGAATAATATCTGAAGAGACAATACGCACTGGATCAAGGCATGGGAGGAGACGACCCAGAATGGACCGCCTCGAACCCTTTTATTCATGAATTCCTAAGCCTACATGTGCCTACATCAGGGCTCCAGATGCTCTGCTCCAGATGCTCTGATGTCCTTAACAATGCCTCATATGTCAGTACAACAGGTTTTCTTCTTCCTTTTTCCACAGACTCGTGTTCTGGTGACTAATGCAGTCCATCTTTTGCCCCAAGTGGACAATATCATAGTGATAACAAATGGAGAGATTTCTGAAACAGGTTCTTGGCAAGAACTTGTGCAAAGGCAGGGTGCTTTTGCAGACTTCCTGAGATCACACAACACAGAAGTGAAGGAGGATAGCAAATTGCAAAGCCCAGCTAGTCACCTTCTCAACCCAGGTGAGTAACTGGGACCTATTTGCTCAATGTCCCTCCAGGTGCCCATGTGTGCTCCACTGTACAGTCACATACTCTAGCTAGGAGGGAAATGGTTCAAAAAGTACCCATATGTCCTTAAGACCTAAGGCAGGGGTTCCTAACCTCAGCCCTGTGAGCCTGTTCTGGCCCATGGCACCATTTCATGAGGCCTCCCACCCCAAGAAACAAAATGACCACCCCTTTGAAGCTGTTGGGACATGAGGCCCTTTAAAACAAGTTTCTGGGACTTGTGATTCCACACACACACACACACACACACACACACACACACACACACCTATCCCGAAGCAGAACTGAGTCCTTTTTAGAAATGTTCTGAACTTTTTAATTCTGCAGGTGCAGGAAGGATTGACCAGATACATCCAGAGAAATGTGAAGAGTAGGTCAGCCTGGCTGCATTCATTCATCTACTGTGAAATACATGGATACCATGGAAGAGGAATAACTATTTGTCCTGCTCTGTACATCCATCCTGTGAACCTGCAGTGCAAAAATGCTCACAAATCCTGGGATAACTGTATCATAAGACCAAGAGTCAATAAACATGACGAGAAAACAGTGGCAGCTTTTAGCTGTTCTACTTTGAATTCCCTGTAGAGGTTCTTCTCTTGGAAGACAGTGCTGGGTCTGCACTCGGTCTGTTGGTTGGCTTATGTCAAGGGTGGCCAACCTTGGCACTCCAGGTGTTCTTGGACTTCTATTCCCAGAAGCCCAAGTCAGCACGCCAGCTGCTTGGGGCTCCTGGGAACTGACGTTCGAGAACCCCTGGAACACCAAAGTTTACCACTCCTGGTTTATGCCATGCTGTGAGTCTCACAGAGTAGTAATTGGGACTAATTGGGGTAGGATGCAAATCCAATCAATTAATCAACCAACCAACCAACCAACTATACTCCCTAAACCAAGGCAAAGTGTTGATTGCAGGTTCCGTGAACATTTCTGGACACCCTACAGCTGGGGTTCCCAACCTTTTCGAATCGGGGGCCAGATCATGCCCTCTCAGTCAGCTCCGAGGGCCAGATGGCCATTTCGCCCTGCCCGCACGATGGGGATGTCCATTTTGTCCCAACAGCTCCAAAGGGGTGTCCACTTTGTTTCTCAAAAGCCCTTGGCACCACGGGCTGGATCCGGCCCACGGACCTTAGGTTGGGAACCCCTGCCCTGCAGCAAACACACCCTACAAGAAAATGATTTAATGTTTTAAACGTAAAAGTGCCTTTTTAATGTAAAAGAGTTGTGGCTTTCATTCTTTAGAGGGTGGGGTGGGGGGATCCCCAGCACTTCCCAAAATGAAACCAGGAATGTTCATCTAGGCCAGGGTTCCTCAAACATGGCTCTCCAGGTGTTCTTGGACTTCAGTTCCCAGAAACCCAAGTCAGCACAAGTGCTGATCAGGGCTTCTGGGAATTGAAGTCCAAGAACATCTGGAGAGCCAAGTTTGAGGAACCCTGGCCTAGATGTCTCCTGTTTTCCTTATTGCCGTCTCCCTTCCCTGGGCCCTACAAATAAGACAATTTCAAGCCATTTCCGGGCCCGATGTTGCCCATGGCAGACTCTATGAGAGAAAATTTGGCCTCCAAGTCAAAGTTGTCCTACGATTAATGTAGAGGCCAGCCCAGAAGGTGCAGCTACCTCTGGCAGTGTGGGAGAATAATTAGAGTAGGCACAAGATCAGGAGTTTGGGCCACGTTGAGTTGACTTGCCAACAGACCCCTCTTGGTCAGTGGGAACTTGAGTGCAGAACTTCAGTCTGAGCACTGCTTTGAAGCTCTGGGATGTCGGGTACAAAATTAATTTTTTCCTTTCTTTCCATAAAGATTTAATTCAACAGAGCGTGGAGGCTACAGTCCAACAGATGCAGAAACAGCAGGACTGGTGGCAGGAGATAAAGAACAATCAAGTGAGAGGGTAAATGGAAACATTTTTCGAATTTAGCAAAATTGTGCAACTTGCCAAAATTTGTTAACTGACGTTTCCATGGACATGTGGCAGGCATGACTAGACACCGGAGTGCACAGAATGCTGTTTACCTCCCCACCCAAGTGGTACCTGTTTATCTACTTGCAATTTCTTGCTTTCGAACTGCTAGGTTGGCAGGAGTTTTGACAGAGACAGAGCTTACTCCGTCATGCAGTACTGGGGGATCGAACTCTGACCTTCCAGTCAGCGAGTTCAATGTTGAACCACTTGAGTCACTGCAGTCCCATTAAGGGTGACCTTTGCCCATATTTAAATGTTGCCTTTCCCATGAGTGTGGCTGTTCTCCCTGCCTGTTCCTCACAACTACCCTGTGAGGGAGAATGCTCACTGAATTTCACGGCTCCATCAACACTCGAACCTGGATCTCACAGGCTCAACTCTCTAACTCAGGAATGCCCAAACTATGGCCCGCATTTTACTTCTGCTTCCGGGAGCGACGGGGGCGGTGTGGGCCAGATGAACTGGTGTTGGGAGCCAGATCCAGCCCATAGGCTGTAGTTTGGTCACCCTTGGTTTAAGAAGAGAAAATGGCATCTATCTCGTCCTGTTGCAAAACATATATGTTGCAAAACAGATTGCAAGGTGCGATTTATTTCCACTTCCGGTGGGAGGGACCACATGACCGGTCCACTTAACCGTGTGACCGGCCCGCGGCCTGAAAAGTTTGGGCAGCCCCGTTCTAACCACTCCACTACCTTAGGATCTGTTTTTGCTGCCTGAGATCTGGGAACTGCTGCCTAGCAAGAACACACCAGGGCTGGGCAAAGCCAGAACCAGTCTGGGGTTCAGAGGCGTAGCTACCGCCGTATCTGCCGTATCAATTATATGGGGCCCCCGGGTCACGGGGCCCCCAACGTGCGTAAGCAAAACAAATCTTTACCCTTCCTAAGGGCCCCCAAACAAATTTTTATACGGGGCCCCGCCAAGGCACGCTACTCTTCTGCTGGGGTTCAAGAGGTAATTAAACCCCCAATTCCAATCAACCTGACTTGGGTTGTCCATTATTTGAGGCATGTCGTTGCTTGACCTGAGGTAGACAGCATTCGGCTGGATATGGGGTTCCCAATCTTTTCAAACCAGTGGGACCGGGTCATGCTCTCTCAGTCAGTTTTGAGGGCCGGACGGCCATTTTATCCTTCCTGCATGATGGGGGTGGCCATTTTTGTCCCAACAGCTTCAAAGGGCGTGGCCATTTTGTTTCTTAAATGCCCTTGGAGGGATGGGGAGGGAACACACAAAATGGTGCTGTGGGCTAGATTTGGCCCACAGGCCTTCCGTTGGGAACCTCTGGGCTGTGTGAACAACTAGTCTGACTCATTTGAGATTGCTTCCTCTTCCCTAGCAGAAAATAAAATAAAATTAAAATTAAAATAAAAAACACTGTAGCACTTTAAAGACTAACTGCTATATTTTTATTGTTAGCTTTCGAGTCAACTTCTTCAGACAAAGAGTAAAACTTACAGACATGGTTTTTATACACCAAATTCAGGGGGTCAAAGGGAGAAGGAAATGGTCAAGCAAGATGACAGACAAGCAAGCACAAGAATGCAGTTTCACCCAGCCATTAGCAACAATAGATTATTCAGATTAGCTCTAAATGACTCCCTTTCAATCTCAAGGTTGCTGAGAAAGCCCATTCTGGTCTCTGATCAACTTTTGACCTGCATGTCAGAAAACCTCTTCCCCTATCTCAGCCTGCAACCTCTTGTCTCTCTACCTTTGGTCTCTAGGCAAAGATCTCTGCGTACCTGAACTACCTAAGGGTGGCCGGGGCTTTCCTCTGGGTGTACGCCATCCTTTTGTTCACCTGCCAACAAGTTGCTTCATTTTGCCGCGGCTACTGGCTCAGCCAATGGGCCAATGACCCCATTTGCAATGGGACCCAGCAGCATACCGGGCTCCGGCTGGGTATCTTCTTTTTCCTTGGATTTGCTCAAGGTTCGTCTCACTTTTTCCAAATAAACCAACCCTTGATTAAGTGTCTTTTTAAAAGGCTAGAATTTTTGAAACGGTAGCCACATTCGTCTGTGTTTCAAGCATATTAGAGAATAAATGAAACAAAAAGACAAGACACGTTGTAGCACTTTAAAGACTAATTGGTGTATTTTTATGTGAGCTTTCATGGATCAGTGGGTAAAAGCATTGTGCTTGGAGGCCAAAAGCATGGGGTTCGATTCCCCAAGAGATGTACGATAGGGGACCTGAAAGGAGCCTCATTCGGGAGTCCCCTGCAAAAATCCTTTCAACCCAGAGTAATCTCTGACACGAAAACACAACACACGCATGGATCAAGTCCACTCTGTCAGACATAAGAGTGAGACTTTATGGCATCAATTTATACACAGCAGGCACAGAGGTACAGAATGGTGACCGTAACAGATAAGTATTCCATTGTTGTTTTTTTACACCTGGTAATACTTGTTCTTTAGATTAGTTCTGAAGCTTCACCCTTTTGAAATTGTGAATGGTTAGTAAGCGGATAATAATAATTTCGTGTCAGAAATTATTCTGGGTTGAAAGAATTTTTGCTGGAGAAACTCAGCGGACGTCCGAATGAGGCTCCTTTCATGTCCCCAAGATCTTTACCCACCCAAGTGGTCCCTGTTTATCTGCTTGCAATTTCTTGCTTCTGAACTGCTAGGTTGGCAGGAGCTGGGATAGAGACAGATAGCTAAACAGCTAGGGAAGAAGCAGCCAGGGCAGGTTGAGGACTTCGCCGCCCCTTTCCCTGACCCCCATCAACATATTGTAATGTAATGTATTGTTTGTAAGCTGCCCTGAGTCGCTACGGCGAGTGGGCGGCAATATAAATTTGAACTAATAGAATAGATAGATAGATAGATAGATAGATAGATAGATAGATAGATAGATAGATAGATAAACCACCAAGCTAATCCAGCCAGCTCTATGAGCAATAGTCCAATTATTATTATTATTATTATTATTATTATTATTATTATTATTATTATTATTATTATTATTATTATTATTATTATTATTATTATTATTATTATTATTATTCCAATTGGTGATTTGTAGATTTTAAAATTAGAGAAAAGGATCCCAATCATTTCCCCAGGAATGCTATTACACTGGCAATAGAAGGAGCCCTGGTGGTGAAGTGGTTACACTGCTGTCCTGCAACCAAAAGGTTGTGAGTTCAGTCATGACCAGGACTCAAGGATGACTCAGCCTTCCAGCCTTCCAAGGTTGGTAAAATGAGTACCTAGCATGTTGGGGGAAAATGATAATTAACTTGTGAACTGCCCAGAGAGTGCACTAAGGGCTATGGGGCGGTATCTAAGTGGGATTGCTTTGCTTGCTTTAGAATGCAATAATGTTCTCTGCAGTTCAAAAGGACTTTCCCATCTTACGTTTGCAGCTGTTGGAAAGTTTGGATCTACAGCGACAGTGTTCGTGGCTGGGATAGTGGCCTCTCGCATCCTCTTCTGGCAGCTGCTGAAGGACGTTATCCGGTCGCCCATGGCTTTCTTTGAACAGACGCCCAGTGGCAACTTGCTTAACCGCTTCTCCAAAGAAATGGATGCCATTGATACTATCATCCCTGACAAGCTGAAGTCCTTTCTTGGTTTCCTTTTTAACCTGTTGGAAATCTACATTGTGATCATCATGGTCACACCAATGGCTGCCATAGTCCTGATTCCACTGACAATCTTGTACGCCGGATTCCAGGTAGAAAGGGCAACATGCTGACAATGTTCTGTTCTCTTGGAAGGGAGGGGGGACATGTGATTTCCATACTGAAGGGGCCGATCCCATTCTTCCACTTGGGGAGGTCTAACCTTTCCCCCTCCCTCTTCCCCTTTTCAAAGATTTACAGGACCTGAACCAGATGCAGATTAGCACAAGGCAGTCCTTAAAATATTCATAAAGTCAGAAAGAAAGGGGAGGCCCCAGAAGAACTGGAACACGTTTATAGGAGGGTGATCAAGATAACAGAAGGTCCAGAAGCCAAAAAGACCAAGAGAAGCAATATGAGATCCATTTTCGCTTATTTGAAAGATAATCCACTGGTGGTGGAGGACATGCCGGTTAATTCAAATTACAATTTATTTTTAAAAAATTAAACCCTGAGTTGTCTATCAGTCTGGCCAGGTTATCTTGCTATGGTAATAGAGTAGACCAGTGTTTCCCAAATGCTGGTTTTTGGACTTCAGTTCCCAGAAGCCTAAGTCATTTCCCCAAAGCACTGATCAGCCAATGTACTGACTTAGGCTTCTGGGAATTGAAGTCCACTAGTGGGCTGTGTACCCTTTGTTGGGAACCACTGGAGTAGACCATACTGCCAGCAACTCAATGCCAATTGTCAGCGGGCAGTTAACTAACCTGACAATGCTGAGGACTCATGGCCTTGGGAGGCAAAGGTTGCCAAGTTGATTAAATCCCACTTGAAGCCACCTGGATGGAGGGCAGCAGTTTAATGAATCCTGGCCTGGGGTTGACGAGAACTTTGCATGCCAAAATAACTCAGGACCGCAAAGTGTCTTGTGTAACTGGATCAACGGTACAGGTGTAATGCTTCTGGCTCTGCAATTCCATGATGGTACTGCTGGGAAAGATTCTGGAAACCCTCCTCCCTCAGTACTTTCTCTGTTTTCCCAAGGGCCACAGCCCTTCTTTTGTAGTACATTGGTTTCTTCTGGACAAGATCAAAGTTAGTAGATTGAGATGTTGATTGGGCACAACTTCTCAGGCTTTCTCTACTTGCCAGACAAGTCAAAGTAAGGGAGTAGGGATGTCTCATGGGGTGCCACAAGGATGTGAGTACAAGGAAGAAGGCTTGAAGGCAGGTTAGCACACCTTTCTGCTGGAAATGTCAGCCTTTGAAAATTCGCTATCTTGGGCCAACACATTGAGAAGACTCATACATGGCAGCAGGTCACCTTCCATATAGCAGCAGGTAGCCTTCCATATAGCTATCAACTTTTCTTCTTCTTCTTCTTCTTCTTCTTCTTCTTCTTCTTCTTCTTCTTCTTCTTCTTCTTCTTCTTCTTCTTCTTCTTCTTCTTCTTCTTCTTCTTCTTCTTCTTCTTCTTCTTCTTCTTCTTCTTCTTCTTCTTCTTCTTCTTCTTCTTCTGCCATATCCAATTCCGAATATTGGCGATCAGCAAGGCAATCAGCCATGAAGATCGTCCTGGGAACAATATAATGCAGTGGCCTTCCATTTGCCTTCTGCATCACAGCGTGACACCCGTACCACCGATCCAGTTCTGTGAGTCACTTTTTGGCACATAAAAGTCCTCATCATCCCAGGCCAGTATTCATGAAGCTGCTCCATCAAGATGGATTCAAGTGGGATTTAATCCACTTGTGGACCATCACCCTTCCCTGTGGACTTCGCCACCCAAAGCCATTAGTCCTCAGGGTGGTCAGATTAGTCAACCGCTGCTTGATACTCAGCATTGAGTTGCTAGCAGTACAGCCAGACTCTCTATCAATCTTTATTTTTGCTATTAGTTCATTGATAAGTGCATTCTGACTTCCCACAACAATCTGGTCTGTAAAGTAGGTTAAGACTTAGGTTTCCCTGTGATTTCTCTTCCTCCTATACTGCCATCGTTTGATCTGCCATGACATTTCTCCTTATTGACCATTCTTGATAGGGATGATGGGATATTTAGTTCAATATAGCCCAAGACTCTAATTGAGGAAGGCAGCTGTAGATTAACTAGATGAAGCAATGGCCAAACGCTGTGGACTGTACTACTTATTTGTTTGTTAATTAGATTTATATCATGCCTCACTGTCTTCCCGCAACCCTGGGAGATAAGAGCACACAAGACAATTTGG
Source organism: Furcifer pardalis (assembly GCA_030440675.1). Lineage (NCBI taxonomy): Eukaryota > Metazoa > Chordata > Lepidosauria > Squamata > Chamaeleonidae > Furcifer > Furcifer pardalis. The sequence goes on along the minus strand of CP126900.1, from coordinate 8,036,369 downwards.
CTGCTGCACTGGACTGTCTCTCTTTATTATTCATTTCATTTCATATCATTTCTGTCAGAACTGTAGAAACTCAAGCAGAACCAGATAAGAGCTAAGACCCAGCCTTGCCTTCCTGACCCGCTGAGAAAGGTTTCCTCTGATAAAGAGTCTCTTTTTTCATCCTTTCCTTCCTAGAGCTTCTTCGTTACCACTTCCTGCCAGCTTAAACGCCTGGAAACGGCTAGCCGTTCTCCCATATATTCCAATATTTCTGAGACATTTCAAGGTGGCAGCATCATCCGTGCATACAAGACTCAGCAGCGTTTTATTTGCAAGAATGATTTCAAGGTGGACATGAACCAGCAGGCCTCTTTCCCTGCCGTGGTGGCTGACAGGTGCGACATCGCAGCTTCAGCGGGGAAGGGAGGGCCTTGTGTGGAGAGATCCTTCCCCTTTTTTCCTTATTATTGTGGTTATATCCCACTTCTAGGGACTGCTTAGTGGCTTAGTGTTTAAGATGCTCAACTTGACAACTGGAAGGTCAGCAGGTCAAGACCTGAGTGCTATATGACAGAGTGCGCTCCTGTCTCTGTTTCAGCTCTGGCCAACCTATCAGTTTGAAAGCAAAAAATGGCAAGTAGATAAATAGGTACAGTAATACCTCGGATAAGGCTAAGACTTGGTTCCACAAGTCTTGGTGTTATCCGATTTTTAGTGTTATCCGATGCATGTTAAAATCCTATGGGATGGATCGGTTAACGTTAAAGCTCCATAGAGATACATTGTAACTGCACAGGCTTTAGCAGTTGTTATCCGATCCATCCCATGGGACCTTAACGTTATTCGATCCAATTCTCCTCCCCAGACTACTTAACGTCATGCGATTTCAGCGTTATCCGAGGTAAACGTTATCCGAGGTATTATTGTACCACTTTGGCAAGGAAAGTATCAGTGTCCTGTGCGCTCTGGAGTCGTCGTTTATTTATTTATTTATTTATTTATATTTGTTTATCGCCCTCCTCCCCGAAGGGATCCAGGGCGATTTACAACAATTTTAAAACCACTTAAAAGATTAAAGACTTTAAAAAGCTTAAAAACTTAATATTAAAAGCTAGATATTATAGCTTGCCTGCCCCATGACCACAGAAGCATTTGCAGATTTAGACAGCAATGACTTTTGGGCTACAAGTGAAGATAAGCACCGAGCCGGTGGTGGGCATCAGCAGGTTGGCACCAGTTCACCAGAACCGGCAGCAGAAATTCTGGCCGGCCCCTAGTCCCATCCAAATTTTGAAATAAAGTACTGTAGTCCTAATTCGGGTGCAACGCAGGGCTTTCCCCCTGATCACGCCCACCATACCACGCCAACAGTATGTTAGTTAGTGTTTTTCGAGACCACCACTGAGAGTCAGATACAACTGTGTGGATGTGTATCAGTGATGGGATGTCAAAATTTTTACTACCCCACCATGACGTCATCACAGTGTGGGCGGAGCTAACATCATGATGTCATGACATCATGGGCGGGGCCCAATACAATTAAATTAAAATAAAATAAAAATAAAATAAAAATAAGTGCATGCGCGCGCGCACACACACACACACACCTCAACCCACCCACCCACAACACAAACCCATAGATAAATTAAATAAATAAATAAAATAAAAATTACATTAAAATACACCCACCCACCCCAAACACAAACCCGTCACCTGTTAGTAGAAGTGCTTGGGCAGCACCATGTTGCAAGATGGATATGGTCATCGTACCAGTTCTCTAGGATAACATGCCTTAATGTAAATGTAAAACAGCTGTACCTCCTTAAGGGTTCTCCAATTGGAACAGCAATTGGAACAGCACAGGTGTAGCTTATTGATGAGGTAACTCCAAGACTTTGCTTAAAAACCCCAAGCCAGGCCTTTTTAGGAACTGTGGTAGTACGTCAATATAGGTAAAGGTATTAAATACACATTAACATACACATAGACACACCACATCCAAAGGTGAGTCACTTACCCTGGGGAGTTTCAGGCTATAGGGAGCTTCAGGCTAGCAGCTTCTCTTCCTCCTCCCCGCTTGGGAGGACAGCAAGGAGACTATGCATATGCACCAAGCACTGTAGGCGTGCATGCACACCAAGTGCTTGGCGCACATGTGCAGTGGGGGAACCAGTGAAAAGGTAAGCCCCGAAGGTGGCTCCCCACAAAAGCTGCTACCGGTTCTCTGGGACACTGGGGAATGTTACTACCAGTTCTGGCGAACTGGTGAGAACCTGTTACATCCCATCACAGGATGCATTGGATAACAACCGCTAAAGCCTGTGCAGTTACAAAGTATCTCTATGGAGCTTTAACGTTATCCGATCCATCCCATAGGATTTTAACATGCATCGGATAACACTAAAAATCGGATAACACCAAGACTTGTGGAACCAAGTTTTAGCGTTATCTGGTGTTTTACTGTATTTTGCTTAAAACCACACTACAAAGCGGGCAAAATATATGCCTTCTGCTTTGGACTCTGAGAGGTTACTGACCTGCAGACTGGGAGGAGCAGCTGGTTATGTGAGTAACTCGGTGCAGATTGGAGTACTGTATATAAATATACTGTATCACAGTTTAGAGATACATTAAGATTAGCAAACTGTTATTACTTGCCATTAAATCCCCGTGGGGGCTTTCTATTATGCCGTCCATGTGCTTATATGTTATTGAGGAAGTTTTATTTTCTTGGCTTAGTGAGTTTAATGATTGATGGCAAACGCGTTTATGGGCTATATATGTTTTGCAAGATTATAAATCAGGCAAGAGAGTAGGGAGTGACAGGAAGAGAGAAGAAAAGATCTGGCACAATTTGAGGTTTGGCTACCGAAGGTGTCTACGAACTGCTGCCTCTGATGGCACAAAATTGTCCAAAGGTTGGTTAACACTTTCCCCTCAAATACAGTAAAACTGCTAAATCAGTGGTGCCCAAACTAAGGCCCGGGGGCCAGGTGTGGCCCCCGACGCCAGTTCATCCGGCCCACAAAGCCCTCATCACTCCTGGAAGTGGAAGTAAAACGCGCCTGTACGGGTGCATTTTACTTCCACTTTCAGGAGCGATGAGGGCTTCACGGGCTGGATGAATTGGCGTCGGGGGCCACACCCGGCCCCCGGGCCTTAGTGACCGGCTCCCTGAACCACATGATCGGCCCACAGCCCAAAAAGTTTGGGTACCCCTGCTCTAAATGTTGACCACCCAAGGAACTGAAGGAAAGTGTTCATCATATAGAGGTGGTCAACATAAGGAACAACCATACTGATATGTACATGTGCCTCATTTTATTTTTATTAGAGAAAATAATAAAAGTACAGTAATACCTCAGATAACGCTAAGACTTGGTTCCACAAGTCTTGGTGTTATCCGATTTTTAGTGTTATCCGATCCATGTTAAAATCCTATGGGATGGATCGGATAACGTTAAAGCTCCATAGAGATACATTGTAACCGCACAGGCTTTAGCGGTTGTTATCCGATCCATCCCATAGGACCTTAATGTTATTCGATCCAATTCTCCTCCCCAGATTACTTAACGTTGTGCGATTTTAGCGTTATCTGATCCAGTCGTTATCCGGTGTTTTACTGTACCCTCCATTGCCTGGAGCTTTAAGCAGGGTTTGCGGGTTTTGTTTTGTGAACAACAAAAACCTTAAGTACCAATTATACTAACCCTTAACTCTGAGCATAAAAGCTCCTTTAAAAAAATATATTTTAAGTACCCTCATTTTAACTTCTGTTCTTTTTGCTGTCCTATGCTGGTCTTGGACCGGAATAAAGACTGATCGATTGGTTTTATTTTTGTTAGAGAATGTCAAACAGAAACACCCATAGTGAGAATCATTCATACATTATGTATCATACCAAATCAATACATCTACATATGTATTGTTTTCTCATGGTTTGATCCTTCTGAAAAAGAGTCAGTTTGAACATGTTACTTATTCTTTTTCTGAAGGTAAGGGGAGAAAGCATTCTCAACGCTGGCTATACTGCTTGCTTTCTTGTTTTTCTTTCACAATGGTTAGAGCCATTGTTAATCATGTGCTGTTAAACTCACAAGTAGCACGTGTGTGTGTGTGTGTGTGTGTGTGTGTGTGTGTGTGTGTGTGTGTGTGTGTGTGTGTGTGTGTGTGTTTCATTTCACCACTGGCTACTTTTTATTCCCCTGAAAAGGGAAAAATATTGAAATGGGGGAGAAATTAAATCTTTGTGCAATTTGCATTATGAAATGAATCCATAATTATAATTGTCAAACTGCTGAATCAAAGTACAGTAATACCTCGGATAACGCTAAGACTTGGTTCCACAAGTCTTGGTGTTATCTGATTTTTAGTGTTATCCGATCCATGTTAAAATCCTATGGGATGGATTGGATAACAAAGCTCCATAGAGATACATTGTAACCGCACAGGCTTTAGCGGTTGTTATCCAATCCATCCCATTGGACCTTAACGTTACTCGATCCAGTTCTCCTCCCCAGATTACTTAACGTTATGCGATTTTAGCGTTATCCGAGGTAAACGTTATCCGAGGTATTACTGTACTGTAAAAAATATTGTATTCTTTTATATTCTTCTTGAAAGAAAAGCATTGTTACCAATTCTGCATTTTAATTTTTCTTGCCCTTGGTGCAGACATGACTCAACTGGCCAAGTTATAGAGAGTAAATTAATACCACGTGTTATGGTCCAGGTAGCCAACTTGCAGAAGTAGGTCAATATACAAGGGAGGCCCATATGTCCCTACCCAGCCCACAAGTCCCTACTCATCCTCTCTGTGGGCATGTGCTCCGCCCCTCTGCCCAGCAGTCCAATGGGAGTGCTTGCTCCCTCTTTCCAGCTCAGAGTTTGCCCCGCCCCTCTGCCCAGCAGTCCAATGAGAGCGCTTCCTTCCTCCCCCAGCAGACCCCTACTCTCTTTGTGGCTGGGTAGGGACTTACGGGCCACCCTGTAGAGAGATTGGTTTTCTGTTGTGTACATATGGTATATGTCCAGTCTATGTAAATTAGCTCAGATTAGGGAGGTGATCAGTGTAGGGAGGTGGTCAACTATGGGGGATTTACCGTACTTGGACATAAATTGTGAACCGCCCTGAGAGTGCACTAAGTGCTATGAGGCAGTATGATTGCTGTTGCTAGTAAGATTTCCCGTGGTGTAATGAAAGAGCAGGGTCCCCACTTTGTCCTTTTCAGAAGGAATTATGGAGGCCCATATTCCACTGCCTTGAGTCCCTTTCTTCCCTGTAGCTGATTTAGGAAACTGCTGGGTATGAGAGTAGAAAAATAAAGCAGTGCTCCTTCTCTGACCAGAAACCCCGTCCAGCTTGCCTTTAGTGGAAGATCTCCAGAAGTTTTTGGTCTGGTGTGTTTGCCCCTTTGGCCTTGCCGTTTCATTTGCAGTTTCTCTTTCACCTAATATTGTACAGTAATACCTCGGATAACGCTACGACCTGGTTCCAGAAGTCTTGGTGTTATCCAATTTTTAGTGTTATCCGATCCATGTTAAAATCCTATGGGATGGATCGGATAACGTTAAAGCTCCATAGAGATACATTGTAACCGCACAGGCTTTAGCGGTTGTTATCCGATCCATCCCATAGGACCTTAACGTTATTCGATCCAGTTCTCCTCTCCAGATTACTTAACCTTATGCGATTTTAGCATTATCCAAGGTAAACGTTATCCGAGGTATTACTGTATTTACTTCTGTGTATATATTCTTGTGTTTTGAAGGCACTCAAGGGTTGTGTTTTTGTAATGAATTATTGTATGAGGCAGTTAGATCGTTGAGATTTTGCTTTCCTAACTCTTCGGAAAGTAAACACGGTTTCTAACATACACAGTTGTGCCGGAAGGAGACCTTTCGTATCTAGCCAACAGCTGTTCTAAAGAGTTGTAACTTGTCACCAGGGTTTGCTTTAAAGTTCACCTTGTCTCCCCTTTTTAGCTCATGGTTTTTAATCGAGCGGTTACAGTTAGCCCAGTGAACTGTATTAGAGACATCTGCTTTCAGACTCACGGAAACAGTTTAGGAGAAGCAGCTGATAGCAAGGGGTGAGCAGATGTTCATTCTTAAGAATTAGAGCTGAAAAGGAAATTAATGCAGGATTTCAACAGGCTTTTAACATCCATGGGATATTCTGAGTCCACTTTCTCTACAGGCAAGTTGGACTCAGTGAAGTGCAGACATAGCACATTATGTCATTCTCAAATGGGGTGGCAAGGAATCCCGTCGCCGGCTGCAATTTTTATCTGAGAAAGCAATTTTTCCTGAAGCAGGAAAATTCCATTGGCGTAAATTTGTTTAAGGTGGATCCCGGTTTGCCATGAAGTGACCCGCACACTGTGATCACGGAGCCATCTCCTGCGGCACATATGAAATGAGACATGCAGGATTTAATACCAGGACTGCAATGGACTGCCGCAGCCTTGAGGATATGGACAAGGTGCACCTTCACAGCCAGTCCATCTGACATGGCCTTTTCCACCTCCATGACCGTTGGGAATCAGAGTTCCTCCTCCACTCATTTTGCCATTGGGCCCAGTAGGATGGTACAAAGAAGAAAACTAGTCTGTGTTATTTTCCTTTTCTTCATTGGACTAAATTCTAGTTAAATCTTTTAACGGCACAGACCAAAATACTACTGCCCTTATAATCTAGGATTGATCCTTCCACTGATCCCGTAAATTAAAACTACAGTAAAACACCGGATAACGCTAAAACTTGGTTTCACAAGTCTTGGTGTTATCTGATTTTTAGTGTTATCCGATCCATGTTAAAATCCTATGGGATGAATCGGATAACGTTAAAGCTCCATAGAGATACATTGTAAGCGCTCAGGCTTTAGCGGTTGTTATCCAATCCATCCCATAGGACCTTAACGTTACTCGATCCAATTCTCTTCCTCAGATTACTTAACATTATGCGATTTTAGCGTTGTCCGATCCAATTGTTATCTGGTGTTTTACTGTATTTCATGAGTGACCTCACTGAATGGACTACGGGAGTTGAATATTGACTGGCTTTCAAGCAATGGCGACCTAGGTGGCAGTTTGGACACTACTCTCTTTAAGCTCCCCAGCTATTTGCTACCATGTAGGAGAAGGAAGGAGAAAGGAAAGACTAAAACTCTCTCCATATGGAAGGCTTCATAGAGGCAGTTCCAAAACCAGCTTTGAGCTATTTAATATCTGCAGAGCGAGACGAGCCAGGGAAACTCCTATCCCACCCAACCGAATATTAGAAAATTTCAATAATCTTGTTAACATAAAAGTACTGTAGTCATAATGTCCAAGGAGCATAGCTAACCTCAATTTGTACCAGTTGGTTAAGGATAAAGAAAAGAAGAGGACAATTGTGTAAACGCTATAATAGTCTTGTCACAGTAACACCAGCCAGAGTTCAATAGAGAAGTTATGGGTATTATATTAATAAGCTTTACATTTTTTACATTTGTCTTGCTCTGCTTGAATCACATTTTCTTGTTATGCTATGAATGACCCAAGCTGCTGAGAATTAAGAAACTGAAAATATGTTTGCAAGCAAAAGTGCGTCCTCTAAATTATCACTTACTTTGTGCATCATCGAAACTACAGTCAAACCGCGCATAAAGAGCACCTCGCATAAAGAGTAACTCGCTTAAAGAGCAGAATTTTCTCTGAATGTTCGCTTCGCTTAACAAATAAAACCAACCAAAAACTCACTTAACAAATAAATCGGGGTTCGAAATCCCACCCACAATTGGTCACTTGCAATGGTGTTTCGCTTAAAGAGCAAACTCGCTTAAAGAGCAATCCTGTGGAATGCATTATGCTCTTTAAGCGAGGTACAACTGTACTTTTCATTTGTTCATTCAGTATTTGTTAGTAGCTGTAAGCAACCTTTAGGCCAGGAGGTCTCCAGAATACCGGTAACTTAAAAAAACAAAATCCACTAAGAAATCCCGACTACAATCTCAAATTATAAATCTTACAATAACAATTAGAACTATAAAAGAATTGAAATATCATGTAGCGAGCTTTATTTCTAAGCAGCATCCAGTCTGATCCAACTTATAATGCTCCTAAATAGGGCTTTCAACGTAAGTGAAATATTTTTAAAAGCTGGCCTGAAAGTTAACATTAAAAAAAGCACAAAGATCATGCCATCACTCCCTGGCAAATAGTGGCTTAAGTGCAGTGGTGGGATGTCAAAAAATTTATTACCCCACTGTGATGTCATCACAGTGTGGGTGGAGCTAACATCATGATGTCATGACATGGGTGGAGCCAAAGAAAATAAATAAACAAACAAACAAAAATAAGCACACACACACAAACACACACACCTCAACCCACCCACCCACCCACAACACAAGTACAGCAAGGAGGACAGCAAGGAGGCCGTGCATATGCACCATGCACTGTAGGCATGCATACACACCAAGTGAAAAGGTAAGCCCCCAAGGTGGTTCCCCCCAAAAGCTGTTACCGGTTCTCTGGGACGCTGGGAAAAGTTACTACCGGTTCTGGCGAACTGGTGAGAGCCTGTTACATCCCATCACTGATGTGTATGATAGATACAGTGGTAGAAGGGTGGGTGGATATTCTGTGTGTAGCTGGGATATGCTAAGTTACCCAAACCTTCTTTCTTCTATTGTTCCAGGTGGCTTGCTACAAACATAGAGTTCCTTGGGAATTTCATCGTCCTATTTGCATCCTTGCTCGCCGTAATAAACAAACAACATCTCAATCCAGGCCTTGTGGGGTTTTCCATCTCCTATGCTCTACAGGTAACCTAAAAACATTAAAGACATGAAAACGGACGGGCTACATGTGACACCTCAAAATCACTACAATACCCATAGCCTATGCTAACTCGGCCGATGGGATCTGTAGGCTAAGAAATATCTCCTGGGCCTGTATTTACCTACCCTTGTAAGATAAATGTCCCAGTAAATTGGGGAAGGAGAATTGAACTCAATAGTGGACAAAGAACTTACTTCAATGTATAAAAATTAGTCCTTTAGATCTTAGCTATTTTAAGTCAGACTTTTTCAAATTATACTGTATTGTCTGATGAGTAGCAGCTTTCCAGCAGATGTTTTTCTGATCACCTATTCCTGATCGAAAGGGACTGCAGTGGCTTAGTGGTTAAAATGCTGCGCTTGATGACTAGAAGGTCGGCAGGTCAGAAGTTCAAGACCCGAGTCCCAGATGATGGAGTGAGCTCCCATCTCTCTCCCAGCTCCTGCCAACCTAGCAGTTCAAAAGCAAGAAATTGCAAGTAGATAAACAGGTGGGAAGGTAACAGCGTTCCATGCACTCTGGTGTTAAATCATGCTGTCCACATGTTCACGGAAACCTCTGCAGACGCAGACAGCGCTGGCTCTTTGTCTATAAACAGAGATGAGCACTGAACCCTAGAATTGGATATGGCTGGCTTTTGAGCAAGGGCGACCTTTACCGTTACCTTTTCCTGATCACTTTTTCCTTTTGAACTGAGTTGTCATGAGAATAGCACTGCCTTTCTGGTTCTATAGGACTAAAGCCCCCATCTATCTACACTTTGTTTTCCTTCTGGCCAGATAACAGGCATTTTGAACTGGATCGTCCGTGCTTTGGCAGAGATGGATAACAGCATTGTGTCTGTAGAAAGAGTGAGAGATTACTCAAAGACACCTAAGGAAGTAAGTGTTGGCAGGAAAGATGGGCAAACCTGTTAATTTTTCTTTATCGTCATTGTTATAATTCTTAAAATGTCACTTTCAGTATACCCAATTTGTAAAAGCATCTGCAACTTTGAGGAATATCTGATCAATTTGCAACCTGTATATTTGCAACAGTAAGTATAGCTTTTCCTTGCATGAAGGGGACTCTCTTGTCTCTACTTTGGTAGCTGTCGAAGATGAAGTTCTTATTGTAAAAGGAGGAACTCTCTATGTTCTCTCCAGAGAACAGAGGAGCTGGTTATCAGAAAAATGAATTTTTTTCCAGCCCACCAGCTAAGCAACCAAAGGCAACTAGTTTAAGTTATCTAACCCCCCTCTCCAACAAAGTACCATCTGTTTTCAGTTACATCTTTAGCAGTTCTGCCATATTGAATCTGAAACGCTATTGCGTGTCTTCCTAGGCTCCCTGGACTTTGGACAATACACACAACTGGCCTACAGAAGGAAAGATTGAATTCCGAGCGTACAGCCTACAATATAGGCCAGACTCAGGGCTGGCTCTGAGGAATATCAATATAAAAATCAACGGGCGAGAGAAGGTAAGACATTCAACAAGAGCTGAAGAAAAGACTGGTCTGTCGCAAGACATTTTGCTGCCTGAGGGGTGAGAGAAAAGCCTTGCGTACTCATTAGAGAAGGGTACCAGGTAGGCATTCAAAGATATGACTTCATGGCTGGAAACGTGGCAGAATTGTCTACCACGCCTAGAGGAAGTGGTCTAGTTGAGGAACAGTAAGATGGTCTGTCTGGAACACAGCTTGGAAAAGTTGCTATCTTGGATTACAACTTCTGGAATTTTGCTGTGTGGAGCATTTAAGAGTTATGCTCTGAACAAGTATCTCTGGTGGAAAACATACAATTCTATTCGCCAGACAGCCTGGCTCTGCTCTGCTCCCTCCAAACTATACAGTATGTGTAGTGGTGGGCAGCAAAAAAAATCGCTAGCACACCATGGGTGGAGCCTTGGTCGTGGGCAGAGCCTACATAATGGGCGGAGCCTACATCATGGGCAGAGCCTACGTCATGGGCGATCTAGTCATGCCTGCTATAAGGCCATGTATACATTTGCAAACACAGGCAGCACTGTCTCTTTAGCTGTAAATGGAGATGAGCACTGCACCCTAGAGTCAGATATGACTGGCTTTTGAGCAAGGGAGACCTTGAACCACTTGCAGGGACAAAACTTGGCATCAAATTTGAATACCAATCGACTCCACTGCGCAATGCTGCCCAAACTTGGAGGAGGAGGAGGTGGAGGAGGAGGTGGGCAGGGCAGGGAGGTGGGCGGTACAGGGGAGTGGGCAGGGAGGTGGGTGTGACCATCCAATTTTGTCACCCCCCTGCTCAAAGGTTCCCCAATTTTACACCCCCCTTCCACGGGGGCAGAGTGCAAACCTGTTGCTGCCCACCACCGATCTTTCTCCTAGGTTGGGATAGCAGGAAGGACAGGGGCTGGGAAGTCTTCTCTTGCAACGGGCCTTCTAAGGCTAGTGGAAGCTGCTGAAGGAGAGATCTTGGTTGATGGACTGAACATTGCTCAAATAGGACTGCATGATCTGAGAAGCAAGATTACTATTATCCCTCAGGTAAGAAAGATGCCAGCTCCTAATGGTGCCGAAACAACCAGTGAGAACTAAGCTTTAAAGTCTCTTACATTTCCCCATTTGTACTCAGGACCCAGTGCTTTTGTGGGAATCTTTGAGAATGAACCTTGATCCCTTAAATGAACACTCTGACGAGGACATCTGGAACGCTTTGGAACTGACACTCCTCAAGGACTTTGTTTTGAATCTCCCCTGCCAGTTGGCTTATCAGTGTTCTGAAGGAGGCAGGAATCTGAGGTGAGATGAAACTCCCAGGTAAGTAAGTAAGTAAGTAAGTAAGTAAGTAAGTAAGTAAGTAAGTAAGTAAGTAAGTAAGTAAGTAAGTAAGTAAGTAAGTAAGTAAGTAAGTAAGTAAGTAAGTAAGTAAGTAAGTAAGTAAGTAAGTAAGTTCACCTGGCTTTCAGCTATGGATCAAAATTTGACAGTGACCAGAAACCCATTGAGACCCAGTCCAAAGCTTGGAAAAGTTCTTTGATTATCATGTTAGCCTGGCAGTTAATTGGCTATGTTGGATAAAGAATTATGGGAGCTGTAATTAAACATAGCTTTCCCAAGCCCTGGATCATTCCTCTTGGAAATAAGCAGACTACTGTTTACTGTCTTAGGTATCGACATAAGAGCAGAGCAGATAAAGCAGTTTGGTCCTTACACTTTGGAATGGCTCCTGCAATTAATGAACTGCATAGATGAATGTTGTTGTTGTTGTTCAGTCACACAACTGAGTCTGACCCTTTGCAACTTCATGGACCATCATGCACCAGGCTCCTCTGTCCTCCACCATCCTTCTCAGCCCACTCAGATCTACGCCCATTGCATCGATAATGCCATCTAGTCACCTCATCCTTTGACCCCTCCCCTTTGTCCTTTGGCCAGTATCAAGGCCTTCTCCAGTGAGTCCAAAGTACTTGCACTTCATCTTCAGTATTTATCCCTCTAATGAGCAGTCAGGGTTGATTTCCTTCAGAATCAACTGATTTGTTCTCATTGCAGGCCAGGATACTCTCAAGAATCTCCTCCAGCACCACAGTTCAAATATGTCTATTCTTCTGTGCTCAGCCATCCTTATGGTCTGGCTCTCACAACCATACATTACTACTGGGAATACCATTGCTTTGACTATGCGGACTTTTGTAGGCCGGGTAATGTTTCTATTCTTTATTATGCTACCTAGGTTTCTCAAAGGAATATCAGAAACAAGTCTACTTCTGTTTCATTGATTACACTAAGGCCTTTGACTGTGTAGACTACAACAAAATGTGGCAAGTAATTAAAGAGATGGGAATCCCAGAACACCTTATATGCCTCATGAGAAATTTGTACATGAAACAAGAAGCAACAGTTAGGACAGAATACGGAATGACAGAGTGGTTTGGAATAGGAAAAGGAGTAAGACAAGGCTGCATTTTGTCACCCTGCTTATTCAACTTATACGCAGAGCACATAATGCACAATGCAGGGATGGAGGAATCACAATTTGAGATCAAAATTGCTGGGAGAAACATCAACAATTTGAGATATGCAGATGATACCACCCTAATGGCTGAAAGTGAGAATGACCTAAAGAAGCTCCTGATTAGGTTGAAAGAAGAAAGTGAAAAAGCTGGCTTGAGACTCAATATCAAGAAAACAAAGATCATGGCAACAGGCCCTATCAGTCCCTGGAAAATAAATGGGGAAGAAGTAGAAGCAGTGACAGATTTTATTTTCCTAGGATCAAAGCTCACTGCAGATGGAGATTGCAGTCATGAAATAAAAAGGCGATTGATTCTTGGGAGGCAAGCGATGAGAAACCTGGGGAGCATAGTGAAAAGTAGAGACATCATATTGAAAACAAAAATTCGTATAGTCAAAGCAATGGTATTCCCGGTGGCAATGTATGGTGGTGAGAGCTGGACCACTAGGAAAGCTGAGCGCAGAAGAATAGATGCCTTTGAGATGTGGTGTTGGAGGAGAGTTTTGAGAGTCCCCTGGACAGCAAGGAGAACAAATAGGTCAATCTTAGAAGAAATCAACCCAGAATGCTCCTTAGAAAGTCAAATTGTAAAGATGAAGCTAAGGTACTTTGGACATCAAATGAGAAGAGAAGATTCGCTTGAGAAGGCCTTGATGCTGGGAAAGGTGGAGGGCAAAAGAAAAAGGGGGCGGCCAAAAATGAGACGGTTAGATGGTATTGTGGAGACAATGGGCACAGAGCTGAGCGAGTTGAGGGGGATGGTGGAGAACAGGAGTGCCTGGCGGGCAATGGTCCATGGGGTCGCAGAGGGTCGGAATTGACTGCGCGACTGAACAACAACAAGGTTTCTCATTGCTTGCCTCCCAAGAAATAAGTGTCTCTTTATTTCATGGCTGCAGTTACTGTCTGCAGTGATCTTGGATCCCAGGAAAGTATAGTCTGTTATTACAGTAATACCTCATATAACATTAGTATCGAATAAAACTAAAATCGCATAACATTAAGGAATCTGGGGGAAAGAATTGCATCAAATAACATTAAGATCCTATGGGATGCTTCAGATAACAACCGCAAAAGCCTGTGTGGTTACAATGTATCTCTATGGATCCCATAGAGGATCAGATAACACTAAAAATCATATAACACCAAGACTTGTGGAACCAGGTTTTAGTGTTATATGAGGTTTTACTGTACTTCAATTTCTTCCCCTTCTATTTGCTAGGGAGCGATGGGGCCAGTTGCCATGATCTTGGTTGTTTTTTATGTTGAGTTTCGGGCCATATTTTATAGACTTGTATAAAGAACCCTGAATCTTGTTTTAAAAGCAAAAATTGTAATACGGGCATGTGTTAAATAAATAAATATGTTACAGGACACATTTAATAAAGTACATTGTCTGAGTGCAATGTAGTGGGCAGCTGTGATTCTCCAGATGTTTTTGGATGACAGCTTCCTAACTATTGACTTTGCTGGCTGAGAATGATAGGAGGTGCACATCAGCTACTAGTGGAAGGCCACATATTTTTGATACTACCCTAAGGAGGTAAAGACAAGAATGTCATCTAACTCTCCTTCCTGTCTTCCTTCAGCGTTGGTCAACGGCAGCTCATCTGTCTAGCACGAGCTCTGCTTCAGAAAGCTAAAATTTTGGTTCTGGATGAAGCCACTGCTGCTGTGGATCTTGAAAGTAATCTCCAGATTCAGGCCACCATACAGACTCAGTTTAAAGACTGCACTGTTCTTACAATTGCTCACCGTCTAAATACTTTTATGGACTACGACAGGTAAGGCTTTCATAGAGTCAGAACTGTAGAGCTGGAAGGAACTTTCAAAGGTTAATGGTTGGTGGTGTCTGAGGTCTTTCCTACCACCTGCTACATGACAACCTTGTTAACCTGAGAAAAGCCAGATATGAAGTTGGCACCACCTTCAAGCAAAACATATGCTCTACCGCTGAGTTACAATACATCTGAACCAGTGGTGGGATGTCAAAAATTTTACTACCCCACCGTGGCGTCATCACAGTGTGGGCGGAGCTAATGTCATGATGTCATGACATTGTGGGCGGGGCCAAATAAATAAAATAAAATAAATAAAAATAAGCACACCCGCCCACCCACACCCCTCGGACACACCACATCCAAAGGTGAGTCATTTACCCTGGGGAGCAGGCTATAGGGAGCTTCAGGCTAGCAGCTTCTCTTCCTCCTCCCCGCTTGGGAGGACAGCAAGCAGACCGTGCATA
Organism: Furcifer pardalis; assembly: GCA_030440675.1. Lineage (NCBI taxonomy): Eukaryota > Metazoa > Chordata > Lepidosauria > Squamata > Chamaeleonidae > Furcifer > Furcifer pardalis. Next base: position 8,021,340 of record CP126900.1, on the reverse strand, counting down.
CGCACCAAGCACTGTAGGCGTGCATGCACACCAAGTGCTTGGCTCGCATGCACAGTGGGGGAACCAGTGAAAAGGTAAGCCCCAAAGGTGGTTGCCCCCCCCCCAAAAAAAAAAAAAAAAGCTGCTACCGGTTCTCCGGGACACTGGGGAAAGTTGCTACCGGTTCTGGCGAACTGGTGAGAACCTGTTACATACCATCACTGATCTGAACTAAAGTTTGGATTTCTCGGTGGTTTAATTATTGGCGATGCATCACATTAACCACCTCAGACCCAGTACCCACCTGATGTTTTGAACTATAGTTCTTGTCCTCCTTTACCATGGATGTTGGCTGCATTGACTGAGGATAATTAGAATTGTAGCTTGATCATTGGTAATTATTCTATTCCCGTATCTGAGCCAGATGTGAAAGTACCAAAATGAAGCCACCTTTTGGTGAATTCATTCTAGTTTCTTTCACCCGACCTAATGTGAGAAAGATTAGCCAGCACAAAGTGGCTGTTGCCCAAGGTACACCCGATTGTGGTTCAAAAATACCACAATCTTCAAGGAGGCTAGGGTGGTGGTTGTTATTGTTACATTGTTGTTAGCTTTCCACAACCCCACAACCCATAACAACAGAGATTCTGGCATTTGCTATCCAGAAATTAACTTTTCTGCACTCTGATTTAAATGCTTCTGGGTGTTGATTGCCATCAATGTTTGGCTTTGATTAATTTGTCATAAACTAGTTGTTTTAACCAAAACAATAGTCTTGTAGTACCTGAAAGACAAATAGATTTCGTTTTATCTTTTTAGTGCCACACATCTCTGGTGGTTTTGCTGTCGCAAGCTAAAATACCTAACCCCATTATGTAATTTTTTTAGTTTCAGTAATTAGTTACTTCTTTGCATGATGAAACCTTAGCTGCTGATGTGTCTTTGACATGACCTAGCTTTTTCCTCTCATATTTTCAGAATTTTAGTTCTAGAAGGTGGCCAGGTGGCAGAATTTGATACCCCAGAGACGTTAATAGTTCAGAGGGGACTCTTCTACAGAATGGCTAAAGAATCAGGACTGATCTGATGGCTGAGCTCAAAGAATAAGGCGCCCGATCCAAAAATGAACATCTTCCTCTAATTTATTGCTGTGAATGGTTTTTGGAAAATGCTTGGCCTGTGACGTGAGAAAGAAATAGTTGCCGTGTACAACAACCCAGCAAGATTCTGCAATGTTGTTTCCCCAAAGAAGATGGAGATGTAGAACTGGAAAGAGCATCTTACCCAGAGCCGTTGCATGGAAGCTTCATCGCACTGTTCAAGTCCGGTATGACACCAGCTGTGCCACAATGGCTAATCTAGCACACAACAAGCAAGAGTCACATGAGGTGGGTAGCAAGTAGTATACAAGTGGAACTGCATGACATCTGTTGTGCAGATAAAGCGATGGAGCAGATTGGTGCTGCCAATTTTCATTCATCCTGAAAACCTGACATCTGTAAGGATAATGAAGCCTATTATCCTACTACCATAGCACTCGTTCGACCTGACCGAGACCTGCTCCCATCCAGAAAACCAGCACAAACCCATTTTACTACTTCAGAGTACATGTGGTTCTTCCCCAGGCTAGAGAAATCTATGATAGGTTTCAATCACTGACTTTTATGCTTACAAACCAGCCAGATCAATTAGAAATAGCAATGTAAATTTTAGGTAGCAAAATGTACCATTACCAATAAAGAAATAGAGAACATGGAATACTCCCACCAGCTTGTGCTCTATATCAAAAGTACAACTTCTTCTGTTACATTCAGGTTTATTTTGAAGGAACAATAGATCAAAATTCAGGATCAGGTACAAAAATAGAAAAGGAACATTTTTACTTTTCCCTGGTTAAACCAAGAAAGGTCTAACTACATTTTTTATGTTCTAGGCAGCTAACACATTAGATTACATCTTTTTACTGTTTACTCACAAGCAAGTATAACCATGTTCCTTTCTCCTTTCCTGATTCATTCTTCGGTTTCTTTGGTTTGATATGGTGTTAGAAAGATTAGCCGGCAAGGTTACCGCCCGGGGTATGACTGATTTTATTCACAAACTTTGAGGGGGATCTTTCTGTGTACCCCTCCTCTCCTGAAAAGCACATGAGACACATACGGTAATAATGGTGTTTCTGCTCCTACATTCCAGTATAACAAAAGCCACTTTTCATCTTCCATTCCGATCTTCCTGTATGCTAACCAATAAGACTTCACTTTCAGCGTTTTTCATACCTACTTCCGTTCTCAGAGGTTCAGCTTGTTTTGACTATCTTCAAAAGTAAGCAGATCAGCACCTGGCTTCGAAGGCTATTTTCCCAAACTTTCTTCACCCTTCTCAGGAAGCAAAGAACACAATAATCACTTTAACTCACCAAAGCAGGGGTTTCCAACTTACGGCCCATGGGCCGGCCTTGGCCCAAGAGGCACCATTTCATGTGGCCCACCACTGCACCCAGAAGTGGAAGCAGATGTGTTTACCGCTCCCATAAAACATGCCTGGACATGTGTAAACACAGTTACATCAGCCGTAGATGTGCCTGTGGCTGTCTTTTTTATGTGTGTCCAGATCAGACTCTGGACTGCCGAAATGAAGCCCCTTTCTTCACTTTGTGGTTGCCCAAATCCAAGTCCTCGTCAGTGCGTATCTTTCCAGCAATTGGCAGACCAATAAATGAGCCGGACTCCATGTCTCTCGACATTCACATCATGTGTTGTCTGCCAGCAGCCCCCACCTGAGCATGTTGCTCTTGCATTTAGGGACTCCAACCCTCATCCTATTCAGGGTCCTCCATAAATGTTTTACATTTTTTTAAAAAACCCACTTCTCATTTACACATATCTCATTTATTTATACACACATGCCCATACATACAGTTTATTTACACACATAGAACTACACCACAACTAACAGGTTGTTATAAGCTGCTATATATGTTATATGTTGTTATATTATACCACCTTTACAAAAACTACTTCAGTAGACTTCTCATCCACAGCCCCAGGTTACCTCTTAGACTTAGAACAAAGGAAGAACTTGGTACTTAGCCTGGGCCAGTCAGACAATAGATGCTAGTCCTGAAGGGTAAACTCATTAGCAAATGAGTAATTCCACATACAGTAATACCTCAGATAACATTAGTATCGAATAACACTAAAATCGCATAACATTAAGCAATCTGGGGGGAAGAATTGCATCGGATAACATTAAGATCCTATGGGATGCATCGGATAACAACCGCTAAAGCCTGTGTGGTTACAATGTATCTCTATGGATCCCATAGGATTTTAACATGCATCAGATAACACTAAAAATCGGATAACACCAAGACTTGTGGAACCAGGTTTTAGTGTTATCCGAGGTTTTACTGTATTCGGAATTGGATACAGCACAGCAAGAAGTAGAAATAAATAAATATTTTGCCGCTCAGGAAAGCTGACGTGACATGGTTTTACGACACCAGGTGGATCTTCCAAGTCTGGCCAGGTTATCCTGCAATGGTAATAGATTAAACCATACTGCCAGCAACTCAATGCTGAGTGTCAGGGGACGATTAACTAACCTGACAACCCTGAGGACTAGCAGCCTTAGCAAAGTCCACAGGGGAGGGCAGTGGTCCCCAAATGGATTAAATCCCACTTGAATCCATCTTGATGGAGGGCAGCAGCTTCATCAATAATGGCCTGGGGCTCAGAAGGACTTTGCGTACCAAAAGGGCCCAAGACTAGAAAGTGACCCGTGGAACTGGATCAGTGGTATGGGGGTCATGCTGTGATGTAGAAGGCAGATGAATGGCCACTGCATTATATTCTCTGGACAGTCTTCATGGCTAAGTGCCATGGTGATAATAATAATTTTGGGTCAGAAATTATTCTGGGTTGAAAGTATTTTTGCGGAAGAAACTCCACTCAAGGAATGCCCAAATGAGGTTCCTTTTATGTCCCCACGAGCTGGGACAAAGATGGGCGCATAATCCACTATGCAAGTACCAGGGTCTCAAACAGCCGAGTTACCAGCCTTCCTGCAAACAAAGGCAAGCTTCTTAACCAGTGAGCCACCGCAGCCCTGCTGATTGCCATGATAATCGCCTATAGATGTGTTGACTTTGGTGACTTTTATTATGGTATGCTAATTGTATTCTGCTAATTGTATCTTGTTCTTTAGTGTATGCAAATTGTATCTTGTTTTATATATTTTATATTGGATGTGATATTGTTGTTAGCCACCCTGAGTCGTGTTGTGAGTGGGCAGGATACAAGCAATAATAATAATAATAATAATAATAATAATAATAATAATAATAATAATAATAATAATAATAATAATAATAATAATAATAATAATAATAGGATACGGCAGAAGAAGAAGGTACAGAATGGTTCACATAACAGATGGGCATGTGATTTTTGATCACCCATATTCAGAATTGGATAAGGCACAAGAAGAAGAAATAAACAAGTATCATACAGCGGGAACATATGAACATATGTGGTGGAGTTGTAATGTGGTAAAAGTTTTTTGGGAAAAAATTGAAGAGGAAATTGGAAGAATTATGGGGATGTGACTTGAGCTGGGGTCACGTACTGTATTATTGACTGATGTTAACAATATAAAAGTGGACAAAGATAAAAAAAGAGCTGAGATCTGTAACGTTAACATCAGGTAGATAATGTTTTTGGAAACAATAGGGAAATTTCGACAAAACTCTGGTTGCCAGGACTTTTGTATATAACAGAGGGTGTTGCTAATTGTTTTGAAGATATGTGGAGAAATTGTAACAGAGAATTATAATAATATTTTTTATTTTATTTTCATTTATATTTTTATTCATTTATTTTTATTGTGTTATTCTATATTGTATTGTGTTGATTGTATTGTATTATTAGTTGAGGGTTTTTTGTATGCTTTTTTAAAATTAATAAAAATTAAATTAAAAAAGGAATGTATTGCAAGGAAGTGGAAAAATGAGGTTTTAAAAATTGAGGATTGGTATAAAGAAATTGAGGATTGGTATAAAGTCGGTTTTACCGAGTAGGGCGGTATATAAATCTAAAATAATAATAATAATAATAATAATAATAATAATAATAATAATAATAATAATAATAATAATAATAATAATAATAATAATAATAATGTGGGAACTTGCTTTAAATGATAAATTAACATGGGAATTAAATAAAAAAAGGCATAGTTCCAGAAAATAGATTTTGGAAGATTTGGTGATTTGTGGAATTTAACACTGTGTAGAGATGAGAGTAGAGCAGCATATAAGTCTAATTTAATAATAATAATAATAAAGCCAGCACCAGATCAAATGAGTTTTTGGGAAGAATGCCGTGATACACTGTAATCTCCTGGATATTGTATATATGTATACTGTATATCACTAGTGTGTATTTTGAGTTATGTACTTTTCTTTGCGTTTCCTCCCCCTATTTTAATAAATTACAGTTTTTGTGCTTTGTGGATTTTTTCTTTTTATGTTGTTTTATTGTCCTGTCATTATGTTGAATGTTTTATTTGTATTTTTATTTGAAATTTAATCAAAATTTTATTTGGAAAAAAAGCAAAGGAAAATAAACAAGTATTTTTGCACCAAGGGCGGCGCTGGAAACGAAAGCCGAGGCGGCGCCCTTTTACGACAGCGGGCGCGTTTTGCGGCCGAAGACGGGGGGGCGGGGTTTCTCACCGGAAGTGACGCACAGGAAGCGGAAGGGAGGGAGAAGGGCGAGCAAAACAAAGGCGGCGGCGGCGCGGTGGGATATGAGGCGGCGGTGGCTGAGGTGAGTTCGAGCCTGCCTAGGGCGGGGGGAGAGGCGTCTTCTCCTTCCCTTTCTGGCCGGCCACTCCGGAGGGGAAGTTGGGGACCCCTGGCATGGTGACGGGGTCAACTTTGTGTATGCTCAGAGGAACCTTTGGCTTGCTTCCCTGCCGGCTCAAGTCGCTACTCCAACCCCAACGCCTTGCCTTGGGGTTGGAAGCCCGGGGGGGGGGGACTGCCTGGGAGGTCGGTGTGAGGGCCCGTCTCTGCCCCCAGCTCCTGCCAGCCTAGTACTTCAGGGAGCAGGGCATTTGCAAGCAGATAAATAGGGGCCCCACTTTGGTGAGAAAGGTCAACAGCGTTCCGTGTTGAGTCGTGCCTGCCACATGGCCATGGAGACCTCTGCAGAGGCAGACTGCGCTGGCGGTAAATGGAGATGAGCACCAACCCCTAGGGTCAGATACGGCTGGCTTTCGAGCAAGGGCGACCTTTATGTACCTCCATACAAGCTGCAGTTCCTAATGCAACTCCCTACAGGCAAACGCCATCACCTGTGGTCGCCACTTGCTCTGCCTTTAGGCTCATCAGTGACATTTGCTAACCTCCTCTCACCCTCTTTATTATTATTATCATTATTATCATCATCATCATCATCATTATTATTATTATTATTATTATTATTATTATTATTATTATTATTATTATTATTATTATTATTATTATTATTATTATTATTATTATTATTAATATGCCGCCCTACTTGGTGAAAACCAACTCAGGGCGGCTTACATCATAAAATCGAATACAATATAACAGATCAACAATGCAAAATCACAGCATAGTACAACAACATAAATGTAAACACAATATGATCAAAATACAGTCCTGCTAATCTCAGAAGCGTAGCCTTGGTGGGGCCCCCGTATAAAAATTTGTTTGGGGGGGCCCTTAGGAAGGGTAAAGATTTCTCACAAAAGAAAAAAAAATTGCGTAAAATTAAAAGAAATATTTATTCATCATAATTAAAATTTGGGAAGTTTTTATTAATTTTTGCTTACGCACGTTGGGGCCCCCCGTATAATTGATATGGCAGATACGGCGGTAGCTACGCCCCAGTGTAGCGTGCCTTGGCGGGCCCCCCGTATAAAATTTTGTTTGGGGGCCCTTGGGAAGGGTAAAGATTTCTCACAAAAAAATTGCGTAAAATTAAAAGAAATATATCGTATGTACATAGATTATTGTGGGATTCCCCCGTTGAAGTAAATGACTTAAACGGGGAAATCCCGCAGCCCACGATCACCGATGTAGGGTGTTGCCAACTTTTGAACGCACGCTTTACGGGGAAAACGAAATTGCTTTTTTTGACTTTTGTCATTTGTGAAATAAAAAAAATTGGGAAGTTTTTATTAATTTTTGCTTACGCACGTTGCCCCCCCCCCCCCCCGTATAATTGATACGGCAGCTACGGCGGCAGCTACGCCCCTGGCTAATCTCTTAACCCCTTCATCCTCTTTCTCCCTCCTCCTTACCTTTGCATGTGTAACCTGCTCAGTTTTATTCCCAAAGATCCCAGGACTCAAAAGGAAGGCCTGATAACCAAGGTCCAAAGTCCCTTTTCACACCCAAAACAACAAGGAGGCATTGATAACCATTTGCAGATTCCTTTCTCTGACCTTTTTGAGATCAGCTTTAGAGGGTGAAGTGCATTATTTATTTATTTTTTTGCAAAGTAGGTTTCAAAAGTGTGTTTTGTGGGATTATGATAACCTGATCCCCGCAATTTTTGTTTTGTTTCAAATTAGTGATTTTTAAAATATTGCTACAGTTTTAGTTGCATTTTACTATCAATAATCCAATTTATTACTTTAAATATATGTTCAGGTGCTTAACTTTTGTACACTACCTTCAATCCCTTCATTGGGATATACCCATCTTATAAACAAGGTAAATAAATAATTCATATATTGATACATAAAATGCAGAGGGACCCTTAATAGAGAGTTTGTAAATGTTAGAAGGCAAGGTATTTTTTAAAAAAATATAGTTTAATTTTTAAGACTGTAAGGCCATATGTTTTAATGAAGCACTTAAGTACAGTTGTACCTCGCTTAAAGAGCATAATGCGTTCTACAGGATTGCTCTTTAAGCGAGTTTGCTCTTTAAGCGAAACACCATTGTAAGTGACCAATTGTGGGGGGGATTGCGAACCCTGATTTATTTGTTAAGCGAGTCTTTGATTGGTTTTATTTGTGAAGCGAACATTCAGAGAAAAATGTGCTCTTTAAGCGATTTACTCTTTAAGCGAGGCGCTCTTTATGCGAGGTTTGACTGTATGTTCAGAATTACCTTTGATTATCTTTGTGCAAGACTTGCATACATAGAAGAATGCTACCAAAAGAACCTTAATGTCCCTGACAGCCACGATGGTATGATCACTGACCTCGATCCAGACATCCTGGGGTGTGAAGTGAAGTGAGCTCTAGAAAGTATTGCTAACAACAAAGCTAGTGGAGATGATGGTATTCCAATTGAGCTGTTTAAAGCCTTTAAAAGATGATGTCGTTAAAGTTTTGCACTTAATGTGCCATCAAATTTGGGAAACGTAGCAGTGACCACAAGATTGGAAAAGGTCAGTTTGCGTTCCAATTCAAAAGAAGGGCAATGCCAAAGAATTTCAAACTATTTTACAATTGCCCTCATCTCACATGCTGGCAAAGTCTTGCTCAAGATCCTACAAGCTAGGCTTCAGCAGTACATGGATCGAGAAATTCAGAAGTACAAGCTGGGTTCCAAAGAGGAAGAGGAACTAGAGACCAAATCGCCAACATTTGCTGGATCACGGAGAAAGCAAGGGAGTACCAGAAAAATGTCTACTTCTGTTTCATTGACTACACCAAAGCTTTCAGTTGTGTGGATCACAAGAATTATACACTTATGCATGACTTTGGTGATTTTAATTATCACTTCTAGACTTGGTGCCTTAAACATCTTTTTCAGGTAGAGAGAATGAAAGAAAGGAAGGGTATAAGAATGTTGACTTCTTTATGGCTATATAATGGAAGAAGAGATAACAGAGAATGTTTGTACTAGATCGATTAGATGGCTTCAGCAACAAGATAATGGTACTGAACCATGGCTTTGGAAATTCTCTAATTGCTTTTCAGCTGTTGAGCAGAGTTTTCCACTCACCCCCAAAACGGTAGGTTTTGACTATAAGCTTAATGTGTTAAATTTATAGTCTGGAGTGTTTAAGGATGATAAATGGTCCTATTTATGGCATCTAATAAAATGATGTAACACAGCCAAAAAAAATTCTGAGGGTTTCTTCTAGCCAGAAGCATGATGATAATAGTGCCCATCTCATGAAGGTCTACGTTTTTTACTTCAGATGTCTGATTTATTATCACCTATAATCACCGGAGTGAGCTTCCGTCACTGTCCCAGCTCCTGCCAACCTAGCAGTTTGAAAGCAAGAAATTTCAAGTAGATAAATAGGTGCCTCTTCAGTGGGAAAGTAACAGCATTCTGTACACTCCATCTAGTGATACCTGCCACATGTCCCTGGAAACATCTGCAGACGCAGACAGCACTGAATCAGATCACCACTGGCTTTCGAGCAAAGGAGACCTATAATCATAATCAATACTCTTGTGTCTCTGCATTTCTCCTCACAATTAATTTGTTACGAATCATAATCAGCTTCTGCAGACACAAATGAAAGTGTCAAATTTCAGCAGGAGTTCCAGAGTCAGGGTATGGGGGTATGCACAGGGAAACTGCTGAGTTAAAATTCAGTTGGAAATAAAGTGCTACCAGATTTAGGCAAACTAGAAATCGGGAGTGGTTAGCTTACTATGGGTACTGAGTGTGGTGTACTGGATGGAGTGTTGGACTTGGACTCAGGAGACTGGCTCGAATCCTTGTTCCACCATGGAAACTCACTGGAGGAGTGGAACTGGTAAAACCCACGACTAAAATATCTTACTTGCTTTGAAACCCCTATTAGGGTCCCTGTAAATTGGTTCCAACTAGATGGCATGTAACCAACTATCTACCTATAGCAGGTAATTGTTCTTTCCAGTCTTCATGTTTATTATTGTTCATGGTTTATAATCCAGTTGTTTCTATTTGGAATAAAACATGCTTTATCCCTTACCCAGATTTTATTTTCCTTTGTGCTTTTTTGTTGTAGCATTATCCACTTATATTTTGGTGATCAGATTTCCGACCCAAGTGGAACAATCTTGCTTTAACTACCTGTGCTTCCCTCGGACTTTTTCTCGACCACTTTCCGTGGGACTTCTCATGAGTGCTATGGATTTAGAAAATGTGGTCTTTGTTTTTTGTAATACTTTGTTACTGTGATATTGATACTTTTGATTGCTACTGTGATGTTGATACTGTTGAAACTGTGAAGATTTGTGATAATGATATGTTTATTACGACTGTGGAACCTGTATTATGATATGTTTATTATGACTGTGGAACCTGTAACTGTACATTGTGTATCTCTGTTAGCTGCCCAGAGTCACTCTGCAAGTGGGGCAGCATACAAATCTAAAAATTAAATTATTGTGCTGGCTGTAGTGCACCAGTTTCTATTCTGCTTCTATTCTTTCAATAGATTGAAAGCCTAAGTCAGTGATGGCAAACCTTGGCACTCCAAGTGTTCTTGGACTTCAGTTCCCAGAAGCCCAAGTCTCAGTAAATCCACAGGAATGGATTACCATAAACCTATTTGTGTGGCTTCACAGAGACTTGGGCTTCTGGGAATTGAAGTCCAAGAACACCTGGAGTGCCAAGATTTGCCATCACTGGTCTAAGTTTAAATATTCAGCAGTGAACATATGAAAGGTACACAGCTTGCAGTATTATCAAATCTGGCTTGGATAACATAATGCTGCTATCCAGTTAATAATAGAATAATACGATTGGAAGGGGCCTGTAACGCCATCCAGTCTTCTGCTCAAGGCAGGAGTCAAACTCTAAATAGATCTAACAGATGGCTATCTAACTTGCTCTTGAACATCCCAGGGTTGGGGTGCTCACTGCTGCCTGTGGTAATTGATTTGATTGTTATACTGCAGGGGTTCCCTACCTACGGCCCATGGGCTGGATCCGGCCCAAGCCACCATTTCATCAGGCCAGCCGCTGCCGCACCTGGAAGTGGAAGTGGAAGCGGACACGTTTACATCAGTCGTAAAATACACCCATGCCCACAACTGTTGCAAATGCGTATGACAGTCGTAAATGTGCCCGCTTCTGGGGGCGTGGTTAGGCCTGCTCAGCTGTCTGGGGGACAGCGTAAAAATGTTGGGAACCCTGTTACAGTAAAACCTCGAATAACGTTAAAACCTGGTTCCACAAGTCTTGGTGTTATCCGATTTTTAGTGTTATCCGATGCATGTTAAAATCCTATGGGATCCATAGAGATACATTGTAACCACACAGGCTTTAGCAGTTGTTATCTGATGCATCCCATAGGATCTTAATGTTATCCGATGCAATTCTTCCCCCCAGATTGCTTAATGTTATGCGATTTTAGTGTTAATCGATACTAATGTTATCTGAGGTATTACTGTATATTGTTTTAACAGTTACAGTTTTTTCCCAGAGATTCAACTGAAATCTGTCTTCCTATAACTGAGCTTTTTATTATTTATCTAGCAATCTGGGATCATTGGGAACAGATCTTGTCCCTCTGCACGACAATCTCAATCTCACAGTATTTCAGGGTTTGATAGACTATGCTGTTGTTAATAAAATGCAGTCAGAAATGGTATTAGCCTTTTTTGCAGCCATATTGCGCTGTTGGGTCACATTAGATTATTTTCATATCATCAGGGTTTAATTTGCATTCTGTCTTGTCTGTTACAGTATGGTTATGAATTATGCCCAGCAAAGATCTTCTATGTAATAGCTCTTTTATCCTTGCAGAGTGAGTCCATGGAGAATAAGAAAGTCACTGTAGAGTTCAAGGATGCTCCATCTCCTCACCTTACTGTTTCACAGTTTGCAGCTGCTCCCCTTCCTGATGTTCACGCTCTCCAGCAAAAGCAGCTGCAACTTGTACCTGGTTCTAAAGTAAGCTGTTGTAGTCATGGCTCTGATACTTCCTCACATGCTCCTCAACTGCATTTTGGTGGTGGCGGCAGCGGTGGCGGTAGCTTGATTCACCCTGGTACAGCATTAGACCCACAAAGCACTGGAACAATCACTTGTCAAATAGGGTCTCGTTATCATTCTGCATCCTCACTGAAGAACGTTCCAGCTAGATGTGGTGTGACGGGAGCGGCGAGCGATTTGCCTGGAGCGTGCCTGGAAAACAGTGTTGCTTCCTGTCCGCACTTCCCCTGCTGTGGAAAGCTCCACTTCCAGTCATGTCATGGTAATCTACACAAACTGCATCAGTTCCCGACTCATCAGAGTTTGACAACTTCAGGTTATTTTTCCTGTTCTGAATATACACACGGTGCTAGGGGGCTTTTGGAGGAACACGTCACACAATCAGAGAGGACATCTTGTATTTGCACCAACTCACTGCACCTAAAAGTGGCACCTTCAGTTTGCTTAAAGGGCTCTCACTACTGCACTGAATGTTTAAGCAAGGTTTGTACCCAATATATTTATAAATTGCTTTCTTTTGTGGAATCTTTCATGGTATGTCTACTACCAGCAGATATAGGGATTTGCTTCTAAGTTAGCAGTAATATCTGAAAACCCTTTCTAGATTCAGGGTGGACTTCAGGGTGTTGTGTGATGGTGGTGATTTTTATTTTTGGAAATGTCAGTCATAGAATCTAGTTCTGTTCTGTAGTTCTCAGAGGAGTAGAACATTTCAGGCTGCTGTAGAAGAAGATACAGTAATAACCAGATAGTTTGGAGACATTCCTGTTTTGGATTACAACTTTCAGAATCTTTCAGACAACCGGGGTGGGAGATGTAAACCTTTCAACTGTCATAGCAACTTTTGATAGCACAAAGCTGTGGTATATATATATTGCCAGACCATAATTTCCCACTGTGTGCAAATAGCATTGGAATTTCTCTTCTCTCTTTCTCGTTGTTTTTCAACATCCCTTTGTTTGCCTGGATACTAGTTTAATAGAGATTTATACTCGCTTGACGAATGGGGAAAGAGGAAAGGAATTGTTTATAGCACCAAAGAGTGGTTTGATTCTTCATCTCCTTGGACCGTTGATTTAGTGCAGAGGTGCCCAAACTTTTTGGGCCGTGGGCCAATCATGTGGTTCCTCCTACCCAGAAGTGGAAGTAAAATGCACGAGTGCATAACCCGCCAGGTTCTTACAGTTATGTGGGATGTAGTGATATGAAACATATGCATTATTTGTTTGTGATTTTACTTATTTATTTATAGAATCACTGAGTTGGAAGGGGCCTCTTAGCCATCGTTTCCAACCCCCTGCTCAATGCAGGAATTAGTTAGGAATGGTTTACATTGTACACTGATTGATCCTAAGCATTTTTCCCAACAGCCATCCAGAGGAAGTTTAGTGGAAGTGGCAAAAATATGGCCAAATATTCCTCCTCCAAATGCCCAAGTTGCTGCACCAGTTTCCCTTCCAATATGTAATGGGTGTGGAACCAAAGGCACAAGAAAGGAGAAGAGTCTACTGTTGGCAAGCAGTTTTGGACAGTTGCCACAGAAGTATGGTAAAGCATGTTGTGACTCTTGTATCATTCCATACAAATGACTGAGTTGTTGTTGCTGTTGTTGTAAGATCAAAATATAGGTGGTTTGCAGCCTTACACTGTCTTCAACCAGTGTTCAACTAACATGTTCGCCTTGTAGACTTTCTAGGGTCATCTATTTTAGGAAGCAAGATAATGACCTAGATAGTCTTTTTCTTCTTCTTCTGATAGGGTGTTTTTAGAAGATGATAGACTATCTTTTTAGTCAAAAGCTACACAGTACACAGAAAGAGCCTCCTCAAAAGAGTGTGGTATTTTTGAACCACGGTAGGGCATGCCCTGGTAACAGCAACCTTGTGTTGCCGGCTGATCTTTCTCACACTAGGTCAGGAGAGGGGAGCTGCAGAACGAACTCACCAAAAGGTGCCTTCATTTTGGCAGTTTCACGCCTGGCCTAGACACGGAAGAAGAAGTGAAAAGCTTTTTTGATTATTTTCCTAGTGTGTGCTTTTAGGATAGTCTTCAGGGCTGATCACCATGAAGATCACCAATATTCAGACTCTGATATGGCAGAACAACAAGAAGAAATGTTCTATAGCAGATTTGTGTCTGATGTATAATATAATTTGTCAAATGGACCAGATTAAAAAAAACTGATCTTAAACTTAACATCAGTTGTAATGAAACTTTGCTATTTTATAGGGCCCTGTTCATTTTAGGTGAAACAAAGTGAACACACTCATGTGATTGTCAGTAGAGGTGATGAACTACCTTTTTTCCAAGTGGTACTCAGAGCTTTTAAAAGTCTTATTTGAAGAATGTGTGTTATTAGCACTCAACTCCTTCCCCAGTTTACAACCTTTAAAATGAATGTGTGTAAACATTTCCCCCGTGTAGTTTCCCAGAGATGTCCATCGTAACCTTTTTTTTAAATCTGGCAGCTACATGTTTAGGCAGATTTGCCAATATCATTCGGTGTGGCTGACTGTTTTATCTTTTACCATTACAGCTTCTCCTGAAGTTGCTGTAACAGGCCAACTGCTAGAAAACCTGCCTCCCATTGGCGTGTTCTGGGATATTGAAAACTGTTCTGTTCCTTCTGGCCGTTCAGCTGTGGCCGTGGTACAGAGAATTCGTGAAAAGTTTTTTAAAGGCCACAGAGAGGCAGAATTCATTTGTGTGTGTGATATTAGTAAGGAGAACAAAGAAGTTATTGAAGAACTAAACAACTGTCAGGTAAGTATTTGGGGATTCAGTTTATTTTCCCTGAATAGCTTTTCTAGCTAAGATTTTGATCTCTGACAAAGAATAATTCATAGAATTGTAAAACATTTCGAAAACCCTGAGCTAAAGTATCATTAGAAATTGGTATCCAACCTCTGCCACTGGAGAAGTACCAATGGATAACAGATTCTCACCTTTATTTATTCGTGTCAGAGGCACCACAAGCATATAGTAACATACAAAGCTAAAATTAACATGTCTAAAACAAACAGGGATTAGATGAGATCCACCCAATATTGGGCCACATCAACAGCATTTCTTCTTGCCAACATAAGGTCCTCCTCAGTGCACATTGAAGGGGACATGACAGGAGTCTCCCCAAACACTGTTATTTCAGTGATCAGGCGTTCCCTAGGCAACGGTGATTGTCACAACGGCTAATCCTTTCAACCCAGAAGCGCCTCTTTTGAACATATTCTGATAATCAAATGGGAGAGACATCTAGTGCATATGTGATGATGCTAAGCTAAAAAACAAGAACAACAACCCAGCCATAAAGTCTAGTCTGTGGGACAGCAGAGAACATGCTTTTCCATTTAGGTATGGAATATGAAGATATTATTAAGAAGAATAAGCATGCATTTAAAGGATCCTTTAAATGCATGCTTATTCTACACTTGTTCCCTTTTGAATGTGTTTTTCTTTGCATCCTTCCTAAAGTGTTTTGTTCAAACCTCAACCTGGTATTATATATATGTTGATCTGCGTAAAGTAAAATCAAACTGTTTTTTAAAAAAATTAGTTTTAAAATATGGTTCTATTAATGTTGCCTTTGTCAGCTGCACTACACGGATGCCATTTATGTGGCTTTCCTAGGGAAGTTATTCAAGATCACGCTGCTGTCTGTTATAGAGCATTTGTTGGGAAATTGTTGTGCTCAGTTCATTGTGTATTTACCCTTAGTTAGGCTATTTCTTTTATTTCTGTAGGTGACAGTTGCACACATTAATGCCACAGCAAAGAATGCAGCTGATGACAAACTCAGACAGAGTCTTCGGAGATTTGCTGATACACATGCCGCACCAGCCACTGTAGTCCTTGTATCAAGTATGTATGAGCTATTTAGTTTAGTTTGGGTTTTTAAAGCCTTTTTCAGATTGGTTGATAGGAAGGTCAAGGTCACCCTTGCTTGAAGCCAGTTGTATCGCATTCTAGGGTTCAGTGCTCATCTCCGTTTATAGCCAAAGAGCCAGTGCTGTCTGCGTATTGCTTGATTGTACTCATCTAGAATTAAGGATATTCCTGCAACATGACCGTGGAAATGTCTGCACACACAGACAATGCTGGCTTTTTGACTATACATGGAGGTGAGCACTAAACCTTCAAGTCGGATACAACTAGCCTTCGGACAAGGGTGAACATTTTTCTCAAGCTCCAATCCAATCCCTGGAATATGAAATTTTGAAAGCCATGCTTGCTGACCCGTGTTTTCTGTTACACTTAAATAATAATCTTTAATATTAGTTTTTACTCCTTATCGTGTTGCTGTTCCACCCCTGAAATTGATGTAATTTTTGTGACTACATGACATACTCTGTGAAGCACACTTTTTCAGGGGTTAGTCAGTTTATTGTTAACAGGTGGCAAAGGGGTAAGTTATTTTGAATTGCTTTAAGGCACACACTCCCCATCCCCTTCTTGGCTTGTGTG
The DNA here is from genome assembly GCA_030440675.1 of Furcifer pardalis. Lineage (NCBI taxonomy): Eukaryota > Metazoa > Chordata > Lepidosauria > Squamata > Chamaeleonidae > Furcifer > Furcifer pardalis. Next base: position 8,004,968 of record CP126900.1, on the reverse strand, counting down.
ATAGCCTCTCTTGCTTTAAATTGCTATTTGGGGCATATTCAACAGTGATATGTTAATGGGACACACGCTGATACATTCCCCCTTTAAGAACATAATTGATGTTGACTGCCTTGAGATTTTTTTAAACTTCCCTTTATAAAATACTTCTGTATCATATTATTTCAGTGGTGAGACAGCCTATCTTTTTTATATAATTTGTGAGAGTGGTCAGTTTGGAGTAGCTGATAGATAGGAGGAGGAGTCTTGCCAGGTTATCCTACCATGGTAATAGAGTAGACCGTACTGCCAGGGACTCAGTGCTGAGCATCAGGCGGCGGTTAACTAACCTGACAACCCTACTAGCGGCATTGGTGAAGTCCACATTGAAGGGTGAAAGTCCCCAAGTGGATTAAATCCCACTTGAATCCATCTTGATGGAGGGCAGCAGCTTCATCAATACTGACCTGGGTCTGAGGAGGACTTTGTGTGCCAAAAGGGCTCAGGGCTAGAAAGTGACACATGGAACTGGATCAGTAGTATGGGGGTCATGCTGTGATGCAGAAGGCCAATGAAAGGCCACTGCATTCTATTCTCAGGACAGTCTTATCTTCCTCTATATAAACATCCTCTGTTGACTCAGGTTAGTCTGAGCAATTGACGTGGTTTGATTTTGAAATGTCCATCTTCCTGAATTGGAAGTCATGCTATCTGCCAGGAGATTTGCATGGTACTTTGAGTTATAATCAAAACCCACAGTTATCTAGACCAATCCAAAATGCATGTGATAGTCTTCAAGTTCTCCAGAACTCTGCATTAGATAATGCTATCCACTGTCATAATAAATTGTACAGAACTTGATAGACTTTGTATTTCTGCGAGACTTTAAAGGTGTAGGGGACTGCGGTGGCTTAGTGGTTAAGATGCTGAACTTGATGACTGGAAGGTCAGCAGGTCACCAGTTCGAGAGCTAAGTACTGCGTGGCGGAGTGAGCTCCCGTCTCTGTCCCAGCTCCTGCCAACCTAGTAGTTCTAAAGCAAGAAATCGCAAGTAGATAAATAGGTACTATTTCAGTGGGAAGGTAAGCAGCATTCTGTGCACTCCGGTGTCTAGTCATGCCTGCCACATGTCCATAGAAGTGTCTGCAGATGCAGACAGTGCTGGCTCTTTGGCTAGGGGGAAACAGATGTTGAAAGTAATCTTATTAATTTAATTGCATTTGTTGTTGGGCTTGTGTTTCAGCTGATGTAAATTTTGCACTTGAAATCAGTGATTTGAGGCATCGCCATGGTTTCCACATAATCCTGGTGCATAAAAACCAGGCTTCTGAAGCACTCTTACACCATGCTCATGAACTCATCAGATTTGAGGAGTTTATTTCAGATTTGCCTCCAAGATTACCACTGAAAAAACCAGTAAGTGATCCCCCTCCCCCCCGGAAGATCATAGAATTGTTGAGGCTGCGATGGCTCAGTGGTTAAGAAGCTCGCCTTGTTAGCTGGAAGGCCAGCAAGTCAGCAGTTCGAGACCTGGGTACTGTGTGATGGATTGAGCGCCCGTCTCTGTCCCAGATCTTGGGATTGATTGATTGATTCGATTTGTATGCTGCCCATTCAGCATACGCCGACTCAGGGTGGCTCACAAAAATCACAACCTATCAAACATTACAGTACAATAAAATATAACAATACAATAAAATATAACAATACAATAAAATGTAACTGCAATAAAAAATAATAATGCAATAAAATATAAAAAAAAAACAATAAAAGGTAACAGTGCAGTAAACGTCAAAGACCCAACACATACATTGACAACTGTGGCAAAGTTGTGGAAACTGTGGCAAATTTTGCCCTTCCTCCACCACATGGCACTTCCGGGTATGGTGGAGGCGATGGGGGCCCGAAAAGGAAATGGTGCCATGGGCTGCATCCGGCCCACAGGCCCTGGGTTGAGAATCCCTGAGGTGAACGTGGAAGGAGCCTTGTTTGGGGTGAGCAGAGTTTCTCCCGCAAAAAAAATCTTTCAACCCAGAATGATTTTTGATACAAAATTATTATAAAAATGTTGAAGACCCAGGTCTGAGTCTTGTGATATTCTACTTGTTACCCCCTCCCAGTTTGAGAAGGAGCCATTAATAAGAACTCTCTGAGTACGATTCTGTAACCAACTGTATATCCACTCGACACTTGTGTTATCCAGGCCACACCCAGGTAGTTTGCTAATCAGAATATCATGGGTCGCTTTGTCAAAGGCTTTGCTGATGTAAAGATATATTACAGCAACAGCATTCCCACTGTCCCCCATGGAAGTTAACCAATCGAAAAATGAAATTAGATCACTCTGGCAGGATTTGTTCTTGACAAATCTATGTTGGCTTCTAGTTATTACTGCGTTGTTTTTAGTTATTTGAAGAGTGACTGCATAGGATCCCTATTCAGCCAGGGTTCTTTAAATCAAAGGTTCCCAGCCTAAGGCCCATGGGCCAGATCCAGCCACCGGCACCATTTGATGTGCCCCCTCCAAGGGGGGGAGGCACATCAAAATGGCTGCCGCTTTGAAGCTGTTGGGATAAAATGGCTTCCCCCGTTGTGCAGGGAGGACAAAATGGCCATCCGGCCCTCAAAGCTGACTGAGGAACCCCTGATTTAAACATAAAGTAGTTTATTGTTTGTTACTTAAAGCATATATTTATTGCATTTCTACCCAGCAGGGCTCAAAAAAGAGACTAGATTAAAATTTCAGTAAAAATCCAGTGGATTGAAATAATGGATAGTTTTATCAGTAGAAAGGGGACCATGAGAACAGCAGCAGTATCTGAGACAACCTTTTATCGGAATTTGGTTGGGGTGAACCTCTCACAGTACTCTGAGGCAATGAGGATTGTTAATGGCACACATCTCTGAGATGTTGACTGGGAATGTCAGTCCTGCATCATGCAAAGGGATGAGTAGTGTTTGCCAGATCATAAAAGTCATGCGTCTTATGAGTAAGGTTTCTAGGTTTCCCTTTACCCAAATAATCACTAAAAAAGACAGTGTACAATCCAAGGTCCTTGTTCAAATCTTCAGCTACATTTCAGTTCCCTTTAGAAACCAATTAAAATTGTGTGTTTTCTAACCAGGCGTGCCACACTCTACTCTATGTTTACAACCTGCCAACCAACCGAGACAGCAAAAGTATTTGCTACAGACTGAGGCGTTTGTCAGACAACTGTGGTGGGAAAGTACTGACTATTTCTGGCAGCAGTGCAATCCTCCGCTTCTTAAATCAAGATACCGCTGAGCGTGCTCTGAAACGAATGGAGAATGAAGATGTCTTTGGCAATAGGATTGTTGTGTCTTTTACTCCTAAAAGCAAAGAACTTGCTGAAACCAAGAGCGTGAATACTGCTGGAGCAGAAAAAACGAAATCTCCGAAAAAAGTGAACAGGAATGGAAAGCTCTGCCTTGTGAACAGAGATTCAAATGATCAGTCGTCCACTACCAAAGCTGTAGTGAGCAAAGGCCCTCCAGCCTCAAAGAACATGAGTGTTAAGAGTTTACAGGTACTAATTTTGCAGTTCCCACCAGTATCTGCTAGGTATAGCTGAAGTACAATCTCACCATTGGCTACACTTGAGTAGGGCGAGTGGGTTGTTTTTTGTCATCGTCATGGAGGGTACAACCTTTTAAGAAGCTTAAACCATAAATTTATTTATTTATTTATTTACTCACATTTGCTATCCCGTCCCAATCGGGTATACCCGACTCTGGGCGGCTTACAAGATAAAATGCGATCATAAGCTAAACCAATGGAGTACTAATAATTAAAAACTTTAAAAACTTTAAAAGTTCATAAAAAACAGGAAATAAAACAGCCCCACAGGATAAAACCAAACAGAAAGGGAGGCTGTCCCTTAAATTAGCGAACTAAGCACTAAGGAAGTGGCATATAAGTGATTGCTTTGCATTTCATGGTTCATAGCCATAAAAATGATGAGAAAGATGTTATTAACTTAGTCTTAAGGATGTTTATATTGCACTGATTTGCCCTTTTATAACTATATTCCTTTTATTTTAGGAGTATGTAAATACATGTTCATAAATATTTATTATGTTTTAATTACAGTTCTTACAAATCCAGAGGAAAATATTAGAAACCTTTTCAGGAGAATTTAGAATGGTCTTTGAATTAGTGGAAAGCACTTCTACTTATTCATGCATGTATATGCATATACAATAATAAACTGTTACCATTCTTATTTTTTCTTCTAGTTTGAAATTCAACATATTTTTCCAGTATGTTAAATTGCCCACATTACTTAGCATACGTTTAGAGGGCATAGTCGGCAGTTTATATGATGTCAGGAACTGGTTTTATCATTTCCTTTTGGAACCAGAACTTTTTTGGATCCCTCAAACTTAGAACTGGATTCCTAAACACTCCTCTTGTTTGTTTGTTTGTTTGTTTGTTTGTTTGTTTGTTTGTTTGTTTGTATGTTTTACTTCAAGGAACTGTGTCGTTTGGAGTCAAAATCTGTGAGAAGCTCTGAGAACTGTCAAGACCAGTTGAAGGAGAATGTTACTTCTTTGCAGAAGAATTCTAATGCAGCGAGCTCTATACCCCAAGCAACCAAACAGTCTGGAACAGGAGAATGTCTTCATAAAAACAGTCAAAAGTACAGTGGAAACTTAGATAATGCTAAAATCGGATAACGCTAAAATTGGATAATGTTGGGGAATTTGAGGCAAACTTTTGCATCATACAATGTTATCTTTGCCTCAAATTGGCCAACATTGATTTCTGCCCCAAAGCCTGCAGGGTTGTAGACCAGCCCTGCTGGCTTTGGGGCAGAGATTCCACTCAGAGTGGCGGTTTGATGGGGGGCGTGTGTGCCCTCACCGCAACCAAACCAGCGATGTGAGCGTAGGATCGCCTGTTTGTTTGGGGAGAAAAGGTGCATTCTCTCCCCAAACAAACCGTAGGTCCCAGCGTGGGACTGCCTGCTTGTTTGGGGAGAAAAGGCGCTCTTCGCCCCAAATGGGAAGTCCCAGCATGCGATTGCTGGTTTGGTTGTGGGGAGGGCGCATGCACCCATTCTCCCCCTAACCAAACTGGCGCTCTGATGCTCACAGCGCCGGTTTGGTTGGGGAGAACGGGCGCGCACACCCCAACCAAACCGGCGCTTGGTTTGATCCGCCTGCCTCTTTGGAAAGGGCAGCAGGGATTCCACGCATGGAATCCCCACTGCCCTTTCCAAAGAGGCAGGCGGATCGACCCCCTGTTCCCTTTCCTCTTTGGAAAGGGAACAGGGCTTTTTTAAAATGTGTGATCAATGCATCGCGCAACGTTAAAAACCGGATAACGCTAAGACTTGTGGAACCAAGTCGTAACATTATCCAAGGCACTAGTGTATGTGAAGTATCACCCTCCTTTGTCATAATACAAGCCAGCATTATAGTTTAATAATGGCATTCTTCTTTAATACAGGAAAGATTTGTTTGCGGCAAGAAGCATCAATAATTCCCCTGTAGAGAGACAAAGAAATGATGTATTTCAAGTTAACTATCCATCTGCTTTCAACATGCTCACTGCATCAAGGCAGCTCAGTCCTATTCTAGTATCTCAGAGCTGCTGGTCATCAAGGTAACTATCAGTTATATTTGTAGCCATTGTTCACTTTTAAGTAAGTTTGGAACAGGATTTTACAATCTACGCCCCATGGGCCATAGTCCGATGCCATTCCATCCGGCCTGTGGCGACAACCCTGGAAGCAGACGCGTTTACAACAGCCATAAATGCGCAAATGCACCTGCCATGGTTTACAGCAGCATTTGTGGCAGGGAGAAACCACGTGTCTGGCCCACTCAGCTGTCTGAGCGGGAGTTGTCTGGCCCGTGGCATGAAATGGTTGAGAACCCCTCGTTTAGAATAATACAGTGTCAAAATATGCCTTCAAAATATGTTGGTGTCTAGTCCAATATGGCCATTAAACCTGCTCAATAGAGGTGGTTTAATAATTTTGTGTCATAAATTATTCTGGGTTGAAAGGCTTTTTTGCTGGAGAAACTCCGGTCAGGGGACGGCCGAATGAGGCTCCTTTCATGTCTCCAGGATCTTTTCCCACCAAAGTGGTCCCTATTCATCTACTTGTAATGTCTTGCTTTCTAACTGCTAGGTTGGCAGGAGCTGGGACAGAGACGGGAGCTCAAACTGTCATGCAGGAGCTGGGTCTCAAACTACCAACTTGTCAACCTTCCAGCTAACAAGGCAAGCTTCTTAACTGCTGAGCCACCGCAGCCCCTAGTGTGGTATAACAAGAAGGATATCTGATTAGGGCTTGGAAGATTCGAGGTACTAGTCCCAGTGTGCCATTGGGTGCTTTTTGGCCAGTGAATGTTCACTGTTTCATTCCAGTGTGCTCCTGTGCGTGCTGAAAATGTATGATTCATTACCTGGCTATCTGGGCATATGAAAAACTAGTTCTTTGGGTAGGAGGAATTGAGAGGTCACAGTGATTACCCTGGACCAATCATTTCCAGAAGAAATGTGTGAGCAAGAAATTCAAGAATAGTGCCTTCCAAGGAACGGAGAAGACTGAATTGAGAATTAATTCACTTTTGGACTAATCTGTTCAGGTGAAGCAAAATGGGCAAATGCACTCTAAATATTTTAAACCAAGCCTATCATATTATGTATCTGAAGTATTACTCAATTTAGAATGTGCCACAGCATTTTTGTCTTTTTTTTTACTGTTCTGTTTTGTTTACTCACTAACACAGCTACCACTTTGAACATTTCAATTTAGAAGAAAATCTCCACAGAGGAAAAATGCTCCTGCGGCAGTAGCGTAGTGTGGGATTCAGTCGCCCGGGGCATAAGCCAATTTTGCCATCCCCTGAGCGGGGCCTAGGTTGCTGGTGCCCACTCCTGCTAGGGCTTCTGGGAATTGTAGTCCAAGAACGTCCATATGCTCAAAAAGTGCCGCCCGGGGCGCCGACCCCCCCCCCCGGCTACGCTACTGTCCTGCTGTTAAATCTAAATGCCTAAAGTGGTCTCTACATGTATGTATTATATTGTTGAATCATAACTATTTATTCTCTCCAACTTCATTTCACTAGGAGCGTCTCACCAAATATCTCAAGCAGATCATCTCCTCTCACTTTCAATGTCATGAATCATACTAGCAATACAGATTGTCTAGATCCGTATGCAAATGGAGTGGATATCCAGATTAGCAATATAGACTACAGATTGTCTAGGAAAGAATTGCAACAGACCTTACAGGAAACATTCTCTAGACATGGGAAGGTAAGCAGTCATAGTGACTTCACTATTCCATTTAGACTCATAAATTAGTATTCAAATCCTTATGTAATTGCAATCTAATAGCCGTTCAAGGACAACCTGTGACCGTTAATTAGCAAAATCTGTACAAAACCAATTCGACATGGTAATAAATGAAGACAAGTGCTAGAAAGATGAAGTCAGTCGTGGTTTTTTCTATTGCCTCTTACAGAATAATATTACATTTTGCAATTGTAGCTTTGAGAAGTACAGTATTAAATGCCTTCAAGTATTTATGTTTGCTTGGTTTTCAATAGTTGACCATACAGTAATACCTCATATAACATTAGTATCGAATAACACGAAAATCGCATAACATCAAGGAATCTGGGGGGAAGAATTGCATCAGATAACATTAAGATCCTATGGGATGCTTCAGATAACAACCGCGAAAGCCTGTGTGGTTACAATGTATCTCTATGGATCCCATAGAGGATCAGATAACACGAAAAATCATATAACACGAAGACTTGTGGAACCAGGTTTTAGTGTTATATGAGGTTTTACTGTACCAGTAATTTTACTGATATTGATAGCCTTAGTATTTTTATATTTTATATCATACTTTTTGTTATACTATGCATATACAGTCAAACCTCGCATAACGAGCGTTTCGCTTAGCGAAAAACTCTCATAATGAGCAAGTTTTTTGCTAAGTGGTCTGACTCACATAACGAATTTTTTCGCTATGCGAGTCGGACTTTTCCCCATGGAAAAACTTGCATAACAAGCGTTTCTATGGGGAAAACTCGCATAGCGAAACATTTTTAGTGTAAATTTTAGTGTAAACATTTTAGTGTAAACATTTTCTCTACAATCTGTTCTGGTTTTCGACTGAAACAAATTGAATACATTTCAGTAGTTTGTAACACTTTTTGTAGCAATTAGCTCGGATTTTCATTTGGTAATTTTTTGAAAACTTTAGATAAAGACGGTCGAACTGAGTCCTCATACCGATTATCAGCTGAAGGCAATTGTTCAGATGGAGAATCTACAAGAAGCAATCGGTGCCGTCAACAGTCTTCATAGATGTAAAATTGGCAGTAAGAGAATCCAGGTCTCACTTGCTACGGGAGCTACCAATAAATCTCTTGCATTACTTAGGTAAAGAAAAACCTACAGTTCTGCTTAGGCATCAATGGAAAATTGAGGACTTCTTACAAAACAGGGGCATATCAAACTTTTAGCCAAGAGCAGCCTTCCCTAGTGTGGCACCATCCAGATGTTTGAAGACTACCTGTTGGCCTAGTTGGGGTTGATGACAGTTTATTTCACAAAATATTGCCTTCCCTAATCTGAAAAACTCAAGGCAATGTGCAGTAACAAACACTGGTTCTAAATCATTTGACTAAAGAAAATTGTGGTTCAGTAGTGAAAAGTTAGCTGTGGATCAGAGTCTTGAAAGCTATTTTGAAGAGCCATCTTTTTACTTGGCATTGAACTAAGACAGTGTTTCCCAAATGCTGGTGTTTGGACTTCAGTTCCCAGAAGCCTAAGCCAGTATATTGACTGATCAGTGCTTTGGGGAATTGACTTAAGCTTCTGGGAATTGAAGTCCAAACACCAGCATTTGGGAAACACTGAACTAAGACATTGGTGCCCTGCCATTTTCAAGAGAAAGGTGCTTCACGCATGAGCACTGTGGCTGAGAGGACCCCCTCTGGCAGTTCCACATGGTTATTGTTGAAGAGCTATGGTGAAATGCAGATGAGGGAACCCTTGGCAGATCTTAATGGTTGTAGAGTTCCATCTGATACAACAAATAGTGTTCTTTCTAGTCATTGGGATTTGTCCCAGCCATCTGAAGGGGCATAAGGTTAGAAGAGGAAGGTTTAGAACAGTGATGGCGAACCTTTTAGAGACCAAGTGCCCAAACTGAAACCCAAAACTCCCTTATTTATCACAAAAAGCCAACACAGCAGCAGGGGAGGAAGGAGATGCTCCCATTGGACTGTTGGGCAGAGGGAAGGGGCAAACTTTGTGCTGGAGGGAGAGAGGAAGTGCTCCCATTGGGTTGCTGGGCAGAGGGGTGGGATGGACTCTGTGATGGGGAGGAAGGAAGCACTCCCATTGGGCTACTGGGCTGAGGGGCGGAGCAAGCTCTGTGCTGGAGTGACTGCATCGGTGACCACAGAGAGGGCTCCGAGTGCCACCTCTGGCACGCGTGCCACAGGTTCGCCATCATTGGTCTAGAATATGCTAAGAAGGATTTTCAGTTTTCAGATGAAATTATTAAAAGTAAAAGGAGGGATTTGTCTTACTGAGAAAGATGGGAAATACAGTAAAACACCGGATAACGATTGGGTCAGATAATGCTAAAATCGCATAACGTTAAGTAATCTGGGGAGGGAGAATTGGATCGAATAACGTTAAGGTCCTATGGGATGGATCAGATAACAACCGCTAAAGCCTATGCGGTTACAATGTATCTCTAGGGAACTTTAATGTTATCCGATTCATCCCATAGGATTTTAACATGGATCGGATAACACTAAAAATAAGATAACACCAAACCTTGTGGAACCAAGATTTAGCGTTATCCGGTGTTTTACTGTAGTGACTTTAGACTACATTACTTCCAAACAACCTTCATAGGCTAGCCCGTGGTTCCCAACGTGGGGCACATGCCCCACAAGAGGGCAATTTGTTTTTTAAAGGAGGCAATTCGATTATGAGTTCTAACAGTGAATAGCTTTTTAGGCTTCCTCCACATGAATAGGAGTTCACTTTTTGAATAATAAGAATTATACGTCATGGGGGTAGCAATCAGGATTTTAGAGATGCTTAGATGGGGCATGGCCAAAAAAAGACCATGCTGAAGGAGCCTCCTCAGTTGTGGCATTTTTGAACCATAGTCAGGCTTTATCCCAGGCAACGGCGACTTTGCTATGCTAGCCAATCTTTTTCACACTAGGTTGAGTGAAAGGAACTGCAGAAGGAACTCGACAAAAGGTGGCTTCATTTTGGCAGTTTTGTGTCTGACCTAGAGGGTGTAGTAAAGATTTTAGCAGTAGTTGCATTTAACAGATGGCGTCCTTTATCACACTCTCAAGTTGGAATGTAGCATTGTTCCTGAAGAACTTAAACACCTAAATAAAACACTTATTGTCCTGTTTGGAAGAGAACAGATGTGGTGGATAAAAGCCAAGGTAAAAATAGGAATGTAGTGACCCGCTGTTTCTATTCTAATATTGGAACCTTTCCATTTGTAGTGCAGAAGCAATGTCTATCCTTCAGGATGCCCCAGCTTGTTGTCTGCCTCTTTTCAAGTTCACAGAGATTTATGAGAAAAAGTAAGTAAATGTGTTCTCCAAATCATACATAAATCGTACCTGTTTATGGTGGTCTGTCTTATCGATTACACTGTATCACAAAAAAAAAAGTATTGTCCTCTATTTGGTCTAATCCATGTATCCTATACTAAATAAAGTGCGCTGAATCCAAATCTGAAGTCCGATTCTGCCTAGAACTTCAGGATCTTAAGTTAATATCTTAAGTTAGTAAATTGTCTGGTTTATTAACACAGCTTCACCTACTCATCTTTAGCTCAAAACAGGATCACGATGGCCTAGCTGTACTATCCAATAGGATGGTTTTGCGCTAGAGACAAGCCCTTGGTCCATCTCACCTTATATACCTATTTCTGACATCAGCTCACTGAATTGCCCAGACATGCCCAGCTGCTGCTGGAACATGCATGCCACCAGGGGATGTGATTCAGCTGAGGTGGTAGTAGGCTCAGTGGTAGCTGCAACTGTTAATAATGTTCCTACGTAAAAATACATTGACTATTTACTGATGTAAAAATACATTGACAATTACTAACCATTTGAACAGCAATAGCACGCCTTAAAATCTGTATGTGATAGGCAAATTCTGAGCACAGATTTTGAATCAGCACACTCAATATGTAAATCACATGTGTTATTCCCAGTAGCAAAATCATTATTGTGCAGTATTATAGTAGTTTTGAACTTAGTATTCTCTATAGAACTACAGCATTCCTTACCCCATTTTCTCCATTTAATTTTTTTTTTTAATTTTCACATCCTAGGTTTGGGCACAAGTTAAATGTGTCAGACGTGTACAAATTAACTGATATTGTAGCAATCCGTGATCAAGGCACCGGTCGACTTGTATGTCTTTTACCTAGCAGCCAAGCTAGACAGAGTCCTCTGGGTTCTTCACAGTCTCATGACAGCTCTTCTGCTAACTGCAGTCCTATTATATTTGAAGAACTGGAATATCATGAACCCATTTGTAAGCGGCATTGCACAGATAAAGATTTCAGGTAAACTTGATTTTTCATCTTACTCAGGAATTAGAGTTGTATATGCTGTACTTAGAATAATATGTTTAATTAAGTGCATCAAATGCTTTTGAAAAGTCTGTGCTTCTGCCTTGTATATGTAAGAGTCTTGGGTTTTTAAAAAAGAAAATAAGATTAGATGGTATATCTTAGGTAAAGGTTGTCAGAGGTTGGGGGGGGGGTCCCCCAAGAGGCTTTGGTGGTGACAGAGTGCCGTGTATGACACAGTCCACCACAACTCCCTCCTTTCAGCAACTTCTGTCTCTGACAAGGACCCAGACACCCTGATCTTACCCAGTCATAGGGAGTGTGATTTTTCCATAGTAGCGTGGATGTAGCAGTGTGTGGTGGAAGCAGAGAATTAGTTGCCGGTGCTATGCCCAAGTAGAAGCCAACAGGATAAAGTCCCAAAACAGAACTTTATTTTCTATTCCATAAGAAGAAATACCGGTAGAGAATAAAATCCCCAAAGTCCATAGGGCTCTTTTAGATCCAGAAATGTCCATGGAATATTTCAAAGAGCCAATAAGTCCATCATAATGTCTATAAGCCTGTGGAGCAAAAGAAACCCACCCACCCCCACCCCCCCAAAAAGTCCTTGGAAATATTCATCAGTCCTTAAATGGCAATGTCAAGCATTGCCCATTTTAACTGAATTTCTATACAGTTGGTTTGCTGTATCACACACAGGAGAAAGAAGTGCCTAAGCACTGAATCAGCAACTCAGGATCATGACAAAGATAAAGGTCGCCCTTGCTTGAACGCCAGTCGTATCCGACTCTAGGGTTCGGTGCTCATCTCTGTTTACAGCCAAAGAGCCAGCATTGTCTGTGTCTGCAGATGTTTCCGTGGACATGTGGCAAGCATGACTAGACACCGGAGTGCAAGGAACACTGTTACCTTCCCACCAAAGTGTGTACCTATTTATCCACTTGCAGTTTCTTGCTTTCGAACTGCTAGGTTGGCAGAGATGGGAGCTCACTCTATCTTGCAGCACTCAGGTCTTGAACTGCTGACATGCCAGTTTCCAGTTGTCAAGTTCAGTGTCTTAACCACTAAGGCACTGCAGTCCTGTTGATATATCTTACTGTCATTTCTGTGAAATAAATCGAACAAAAAATAAATATTATTACAGACATCTTTTTGATTTGAGTAATACGGGTGTGTCAGTTGACCACTCTTTAAATAGGACTTCCCTCTTCCAAATGTTTTGAAAACTTCTCCAAAGGCTTGATTCCTGGCTAAGAGGTGAGTCTTTGGTCCTACACCTTCTACCTCTGGAATTCAAAATTTCGCTGACATTTAATTTGTCAGCTGGATTTAAATAAGTTCCCCACTCTTGAACCAAACAGACTAGCAACAGACTGTCTAGAAGTAAGAGGGGGTCAAATCCAACCATATCAGAAAATGTTAGGTACAGTAATACCTCGGATAACGTTTACCTTGGATAACGCTAAAATCGCATAACGTTAAGTAATCTGGGGAGGAGCATTGGATTGAGTAACGTTAAGGTCCTATGGGATGTATCGGATAACAACCGCTAAAGCCTATGCGGTTACAATGTATCTCTATGGAGCTTTAATGTTATCCAATACATCCCATAGGATTTTAACATGCATCGGATAACACTAAAAATCGGATAACACCAAGACTTGTGGAACCAAGATTTAGCGTTATCCGAGGTATTACTGTATTGACCTGGTACCTTCGGTTGCTGACTGTTTAACCAGCTATTGATGTAGAAATATCCAGTTTAACTTACTTTATCTCTTTGGCAATAGGCCCTCTTCTTTTTCCATAGCTTGGAAGATGACAAACATATTTGTGCAAGTTAAACTTAGTTTATAATCCTAGGGAAGAAGACATTTCTGTAAACATTTACAGTAACATTTGTCAGTAATAACCGTTTTCTGGCTTCTGAAAACTGTCGTGTGCTAAATTACCGTAGGTTTTTCCTCTACTGTGTTGAATGTAAAACTTACTAAACTTTAGTTTTTGCATTTTATTTTTTTTGGTAGTGAAAATGACTTTGATCCCGACTCTTACAAAATTCCCTTTGTGACCTTGTCTCTGAAGACTTTTGCACCACACGTCCACAGCTTGTTGCAGACCCATGAGGGGACAGTACCACTATTGAGGTAAAATAGTTACTTTGCCTTTTGCTGTACTCCTTTTAAGGAATTGTGTGAAAAGTGTTTCTCATACAAACATTAAGTCATGTTTAGGACTCAAATACACTCGTAGAATTCAGGTATTGTTGTACGACCATCCAGGGTATGTCCTCAAAACGTTAAATGTGAGAATATTGAAATACTAATTAGCCAAAGGTCATGTCTAGCTGCTGGTTCCCCATAATTGTGCTTATTATGTAATAATTGTGCTTATTTTAATTGTGTTGGTTCCCCATAATTGTGCCATTCCTTTCTCATCATTAGTCCTCTGCTCTACGTCTCCCCTTCCTTTATTTCAGGGATGGCTAGCCTGCAGGCTGGATCTGGCCTGCGGCACCATTTCATGTGGCCCCCTTGCCGCTAGCAAAAGCGGACGCATTTATGACAGTCGTAAAATGCACCCGTGCATGTGTAAACACAGCTGCCATAAATGCTGCCGTAAATGCACTTGTGGCGGTTGTAAATGCATTTATGGCAACAACAGACGCGTTTTACGGCAGTGTTTATGGTGGGAGGAACCACTCTCAGCTGTCTGGGGGAGGTTGTCCAGCCCACGGTACGCAAAGGTTGGGAACCCCCGCGTTATTTCTTTGCCTTCCAAACTGTTCAGTGATTACATAAGTGAACTGAACCATACAACTGCCATTTTAACTTCTCCATATCTCTCTATATCATTACAACTAGTCTAATATTTTTATTTATTTATTTATTTATTAGTCAAACATATTCATTGCCCTCCTCACCGAAGTGACCCAGGGCGATTTACAACAGAATTTTAGTGTTTTGATACATGTTTTACAGCTTTCTTGACTGCTACACGTCTGAATTTAGCAGTTTGAAAACAGTAATGGAAGGACAAGGAGGTATTCCTCTGGAGCACCTTATCACCTGTGTTCCTGGTGTTACTATTGCCACTGCACAAAATGGCATTAAAGTTGTCAAGTGGATTCACAACAAGCCACCACCTTCCACTTCAGGTACATGTTTTGCTTTTTAAAAGAACGTTTTGTTGGTCGGTTGTTTTCTTGTTCCTGATACAGTAATACCTCAGATAACGCTGAGACTTGGTTCCACAAGTCTTGGTGTTATCTGATTTTTAGTGTTATCCGATGCATGTTAAAATCCTATGGGATGGATCGGATAACGTTAAAGCTCCATACAGATACATTGTAACCGCACAGGCTTTAGCGGTTGTTATCCGATCCATCCCAGAGGACCTTAACGTTATTCGATCCAATTCTCCTCCCCAGATCACTTAACGTTATGCGATTTTAGAGTTATCCGAGGTAAACGTTATCCGAGGAATTACTGTACTAGAGTTTGTAATTTTTTTCCCAATCCTTTCTGTGATTCTTATGTTGGTTGGTTTGGAAAAAAATTATCTGTTCAGGCTGAGACAAGGCAGTCATTTCTAAGAAGAGATTTGTGGTCACAAGTGACACCAGAGTAGTCGGATTTATAGACCATTGCCTAGGACGAGAGCCTCTTGAAAATCTCCTCTTATTAGACATCTGAAAACAAAGAGTCAGGGTCAAGGTACAAGATTGTCCCTTCACAGTCATGTTGCGCCAAACATTATAACCAACCAATCATTGTAATTAATTTTTCCATGGTGACAAATCAGTAGTGTGTGTATAAAATATTTGAGAGATCTCTTAATTAGAGATTGAGTTTTTTAAAAACGAACATTAACAAATCTTAGATGCCCACATTTTGAACTGAGTACATGCCATACCTCAGAGGTATTCTCGTCCATTGTGGTTACATCTCTTGGCTTCGAAGAATGCAGATCTATTAAAAACTGGTGGCACTTTTAGGCAAGCATTTTTGGTATTGAGCTCAAACCGGAGTGCTTTTACTCCTTAAACTATCTTAGGTAAAGGTTTCCCTTGCTCGAAAGCCAGTCGTATCCGACTCTAGGGGTCAGTGCTCATCTCTGTTTCTAAGCCGAAGAGCCAGCGCTGTCTGCTTCTGCAGACGTTTCCATGGTCAAGTGGCAGGCATGACTAGACACCGGAGCGCACGGAACGCTGTTACCTTCCCACCAAAGTGGTCCCTATTTATCTACTTGCAATTTCTTGCTGTCGAACTGCTAGGTTGGCAGGAGCTGGGACAGAGACAGGAGCTCATTCCGTCCAGCAGTACTCGGGAATCGAACTGCTGACCTTCCGCCTCCCAGTCAGCATCTTAGTGACTTGAGCCACTGCAGTCCCTTAAACTATCTTACTTACCTTGAAAACCCTATCAGGAGTAGCTGAGCAGGGATTTGAACTAAGGTCTCCTGGGTCCTAGTCTATCACTGTGTCTTCTACACTGCACAGGGTAGAAATGTGATGCGTTTCTCAAATCCACTGTTTCTTTTCCAGTCTGTCCATGGCTCTTTAACTGTAATGCTTATTGTCTTCCATTGTTCCCACATTTCTCTGAGCTGCTAGATTTTTTTTCTTCTTCTAGAGACTTGGCTTCTGCGCTCAAAAAGTCCTGTAGGTAACCCCCAACTTATTCAGTTCAGCCGAGAGGTGATTGATCTCCTTAAAAACCAACCTTCATGTATAATGCCAGTCAGTAAATTTATCCCAACGTACCATCATCATTTTGCAAAGCAATGTCGTGTCTCTGACTACGGGTACTCCAAGCTGATGGAATTACTGGAAGCAGTGCCTCACGTGTTACAGGTGAGTTTGGTGTAGTTTGAAGGTCTTGCTGAGACTGTATTGAATTTTTAGAATGAGTAGCCAAAGTTGATGATGATGATGATGATGATGATGATGATGATGATGATGATGATTATTATTATTATTATTATTATTATTATTATTATTATTATTATTATTATTTCAAATTTATATTGCCGCCCACTCACCGTGGCGACTCAGGGCGGCTGACAAACGATACATTACATTACAATACAATATTTTGGTGTGGGCACAGGGGGAGGCGAGGTCCTCAACATGCCCTGGCTTCTTCCTCCCCTGGCAGTTGGTGTAGGCGCCAGGGGGAGGGGCATAAATCTCTCTAGTTTGCCGCAAATATTGGAATTTAATTTACAAAAATTGCCTCAGGCAGACTGAAATTCACCCATATTAATGTTTTTAAAATCTGCATCAAAACTTGAAAAAAAACAGTGACTACATTGGCTGATACATTGCCATTCCAATCTCTTTTGTGACCATGTAAGAAGAATTGCATATTTCATGCATATCATGAGATATGCCTGAACCACAGACTAACACAGCTACTATTCCAAGAAATTCATGCATATTTCATGTAAGTTTCATTTTTCTTTCTAGATTCTTGGCATAGGTACCAAGCGTTTGTTAACCTTGACACACAGAGCTCAAGTAAAGAGATTTACTCAAGACTTACTGAAACTTCTCAAGTCCCAGGCCAGTAAACAAGTTGTTGTAAGGGAGTTCTTACAGGCTTATCACTGGTACGTATAGAGATAGTGATGGGAAATACACACTCTTAATTTAACAACATTAGCGAATGCTTAATTTCAAAGTTTGGGGAT
This sequence comes from Furcifer pardalis, assembly GCA_030440675.1. Classification (NCBI taxonomy): domain Eukaryota; kingdom Metazoa; phylum Chordata; class Lepidosauria; order Squamata; family Chamaeleonidae; genus Furcifer; species Furcifer pardalis. The sequence goes on along the minus strand of CP126900.1, from coordinate 7,987,668 downwards.
TTAGGGAAATCGTCTTCTCCTCAAAAAGAGGAATAAATGATTCTCAAGTCAGAACTGCCGAAAGGCAGTAATAAAAATTTATTGGAATGATTATGATGAGAGGGATAATAAACTAGTTAAAAGCTTACCTTTATTAAAGGTAGGATGCTAGCATTTCATGGATTGCTACTTTTTGCCCAAATACAGTATATACATTTTGACTTGGTTTACTAACCAAATTTTTATTTCTGGTTGACTATAGCATGAAGTATAAAGTTGTTTGCATCTTGTGTTGATTTTTTGCAAAATATATTATGTGAAATCTTATTTATGTAAAAAAATGGTTTAGGAGCTTTTTTTAATCGTCACAAAAATGTCTTTCAAGTATTTTCATTTTGTGTTCCTTACATTCTGGTTTAGGCCAGTTTAAATGTCCTAACATCAGTACTCTGCACTCATGTAGGTGTTTCTCAAAAGACTGGGATGTAACTGAATATGGAGTTTGTGAGTTGGTGGATCTAATATCAGAAATCCCAGACACGACTATCTGTTTGTCTGAGCATGACAATGAAATGGTAATTTGTATCCCTAAGAGAGGTATGTCCTCTTTTTAAAAAAATATTAAGCTCTTTTAAGCTCTTTTTCTTACAGGTTATATATGAACTGGAATGCTGATTCAAGATACATTTGAGATTATATAGCATATTGTGAGTGAATTGAAGCTTTCAGTGGAAGTGATAGCTTTGGACCTATACATACTGTAATTATTTGGGAATGTTTTAATCTCAATTTTTACCAAGACAAAGCAATTTGGCCAGATATTTCTGGTATTGTAGGCACTTAAGTGCATTAAATATTGGTCTTATTTTTGCATTCCTTTCCCCCCCTCCATTTCTCCAAGTTCTCAGTTTTGCATTTCTTCACTGTTCTTAGAACGTACCAAGGAAGAAATTGAAAGAACAAAGCAGTTCTCCAAGGAGGTAGTTGATTTGCTTCGCCACCAGCCCTATTTTCGCATGCCTTTCAATAAATTCATCCCGTCCTACCACCATCACTTTGGGCGGCAGTGCAAACTTGCCTATTATGGATTTACCAAACTACTTGAACTCTTTGAAGCCATACCAGATGTCTTGCAGGTAGGCTGCAGATATCCTGGGCACAGGTGGGCAGTTGGCAATCCCAAAGGTCACGATTGCTTCCAATGGTTTTCGTTAAAGCTTTGGAAAATCTCCAAATCCTCCCTTTAAAAATTGTTTGCATTTATGGTGAGATACACTGGTCAGTTTTAAATTAAAAGTTAGGAAGCCTCTGGCTTTGGCTTCTTCTGTGACCCACCACTAAATTGTGCAGTATATAAATATATACATCCCTGCCCTCTAGGGTTTCTCAGATAGTCATGTTTCATTCTTCATGTCACCATTGCTTAGTTTGAGTTTTCCATTCCAAAATTTGAAATACCTCTACTGATGCTTAGTAACTATCAGTAGGGTAGTGAAATTTGCTGTACCCATCATGGGAATGGAAATACCTCCCTCTTCAGCCTACATAAAACTATGAAACTGTATCTCCAGTTGTTTATTCATTCAGATTTATATTGCCGCCCACTTGCTGAGACGACTCAGGGCGCTTACAGTCAAAACAGCAACAGTACAGTAAAAATTATAAATATAGTTCCTGTAATACAGGAATATAAAGAAAACCAAGATCATGGCAACAGGCCCTCTCAGTCCCTGGAAAATAGATGGGGAAGAAGTAGAAGCAGTGACAGATTTTACTTTCCTAGGATCAAAGCTCACTGCAGATGGTGATTGCAGCCATGAAATAAAAAGGCGACTGATTCTTGGGGGGCAAGCAATGAGAAACCTGGGGAGCATAGTGAAAAGTAGAGACATCACATTGCAAACAAAAATTTGTATAGTCAGAGCAATGGTATTCCCTGTGGCAATGTATGGTTGTGAGAGCTGGACCATTAGGAAAGCTGAGCGCAGAAGAATAGATGCCTTTGAAATGTGGTGTTGGATGAGAGTTTTGAGAGTCCCCTGGATAGTGAGAACAAATAGGTCAATCTTAGAAGAAATCAACCCTGACTGCTCCTTAGAAGGTCAAATAGTAAAGATGAAGCTAAAGGACATCAAATGAGAAGAGAGGATTCACTTGAGAAAGCCTCGATGCTGGGAAAGGTAGAGGGCAAAAGAAAAAGGGGGTGGCCAAAAATGAGATGGCTAGATGGTATTGTAGACGCAATGGGCACAGAGCTGAGTGAGTTGAGGGGGATGGTGGAAGACAGGAGTGCCTGGCGGACAGTGTTCCATTGGGGTCACAAAGGGTCAGAATCGACCGTGCGACTGAACAACAAAATACAGGGTTAATCAAGCAGGTGCCCTACTTATATGTTAAAGTACAGTTACCATAATTTCTGACCACTTCATTGAAGTAATACATCTTTGCATGAGTTCTACCTCTTCAGATGACAGGTAAGGTGCTTACATAATCAGTGAATCTCGGCACAAGAATATTTCTTGCAGGTAGTCTTACTGGCTTTCTGTTTTCTTATAAAATGTTTTTGGTGATTGTTGTTAGGTGAGTTTTGTAACCTGCAGATCTTTGGAGTCAGACTTGTCCTCGTGGTCACCTGTGGGGTTGACAATTAGGTATTGCTCACAGGTAGAAAAAGTTGGAGTTTTATCCAATTTGTTTGCAGAAGAGACTGCTTGGAATCCAGGCTGGTGGAACCCCTTACAGCAGCATTTTCCATCTTTTGGTTTTTGGACTTCCAGGTCCAGAAGCCTAAGTCAGTTACCCAAAGCACTAATCGGCCAATGGACTGACTTAGGCTTCTGGGAATTGAAGTTCAAAAACCAAAGGTTCAGTAAACCCTGCCTTGCAGCTTTATGAAAACTAGGTCAGGGAAAGAAGGTTCCTTGCTTAAAAAATAGTTGTTTTTAGTATGTCGGCAGGGAAAGTTGTCTCACTTCAATTGAATTCTGTAGGTGGGAGACTAACCTTGAATCCTGACCAGTGTTTACAAACTCCTCTTTCAACATTCTTCGCATACATAACAAGCATATCCACACAATTAGTTAGAGAGAAAATAGCTCTATTGTTTTTCAACTTACAACTTGAAGCTTGAACTTAATTGCAATTGAAAACCTGGTGTATTGCTAATACAGTAATACCTTGGATAACGCTAAGACTTGGTTCCACAAGTCTTGGTGTTATCCGATGCATGTTAAAATCCTATGGGATGGATCAGATAACGTTAAAGCTCCATAGAGATACATTGTATCAGCACAGGCTTTAGCGGTTGTTATCCAATCCATCCCATAGGACCTTAACGTTATTCGATCCAATTCTCCTCCCCAGATTACTTAACGTTATGTGATTTTAGCGTTATCCGAGGTAAACGTTATCTGAGGTATTACTGTACTTCATTTCTTCAGTGCTCAAGCATTAATTTCTGCACTGTACAATAATTTCATTAACAACACCAAATTTAACCCTCAGGTACTAGAATGTGGAGAAGAGAAGATTCTTACTCTAACTGATGTAGAACAGGTGAAAGCTTTAGCTGCCCAGTTTGTTAAGTTGGTCCGATCTCAAAAAGACAAATGCCTTATGATAGCAGATGTGCTCACAGAATATGCTAAAGCATTTGGCTACGCACTGCGCCTCCAGGACTACGATGTTGGCTGTGTTCCAGCTTTGATGCAAAAGCTTTGCCATGTTATTAAGGTAAGGTTTTTTTGATGCATAAGAAAACCTACTGTGAGTGGTGAAAGTTTTGTGAAGTATGGCACTGTTGAGAGAACTGCGTATCTTAAAAGCGGAATAAATGTCAAAATATGAAATGGTAGGCTAATTTGAATAGTTAATTTAATGCTCCTGTGATCCTCAAATGCCTCTCAAATTCCAGGTGACTATTCAACTATAGCCTTATAGTCCCGTGGTTCCCAATGTAGGGCACATCACCCATGGAGAGACAGTTTGATTTTTATGGGGGGAGGGAGGCAATTTGAGAATGAGTTAGACCAAGTTAATGGTCTTTTAGGCTTCCTCCATATGAATAAGAGTTCATTTTTTGAATAATAAGAATTATTATTGTCACCCCGAGAGGGGATCAGGATTTTAGAGATGCTTAGGTTGGATGGAGAAGGAACCACTTCACCAATCTGATTCCCAACGGTCATGGAGGCGGAAGAGGCCATGCCAGATGGACTGGCTGTGAAGGCATGCCTTGTCCATATCCTCAAGGCTGCGGCAGTCCATTGTAGTCCCGGTGTCAAATCCTGCACGTCTCATTTCATATGTGCTGCAAGAGATGGCTCCATGATCACAGTGTGTGGGTCACTTCATGGCAAGCTGGGATCCACCTGAAACAAATTCACACCAATGACATTTCTCCTGAAAATGATTATCTCTAGCAATGTTACATTACACTTTTAGTACACTTGGATTTTCTCTCCCACTGTTTTAAACTCCTGCAGGTTGTTGATACAGAATCTGGTAAACAGCTCCAGCTTATAAATAAAAAATCCCTCCGGACGTTGACTGCACAGCTCCTGGTGCTTCTGATGACCCTGGACGAAGCCACTTATATTTCTGTTGAAGAACTTAAAAGGCACTATGAAACCACTCATGGTGCTTCCCTGAACCCTTATGAATATGGCTTCATGACATTTACTGATCTCCTGATGAGTGTGCCTTATTTTATTGAGGTGAGAAAGTGGCCTTGTTGCTAATGGCTGACATGATAGCTCTCAATGTATATTGGATGCTGTTAATTCATTGATAAATATATTTCAGACATATTAATGAGTAACTAAACCTTCTAAATCTAGGACCTTAACGCATTTTGTCTTCTGCATGACATTGATTCACTGAATACAGGCAATAATATGACTTTTCTTTTTAGTAGTACAGTAATACCTCGGATAACGCTAAGACTTGGTTCCACAAGTCTTGGTGTTATCCGATTTTTAGTGTTATCCAATGCATGTTAAAATCCTATGGGATGGATCGGATAACGTTAAAGCTCCGTAGAGATACATTGTAACCGCACAGGCTTTAGCGGTTGTTATCCGATCCATCCCAGAGGACCTTAACGTTATTCAATCCAATTCTCCTCCCCAGATTACTTAACGTTATGCGATTTTAGCGTTATCCGAGGTATTACTGTATATTTTAAGCTGCAGGAGTGGATTTTATGTGAAACAGTTATTGAGTTCTTCTCAGGTCTTATACTCAAAACAAATTCTGGGCCTTTCATTCAGTTCTTTCATTCTAAACTTCTGGCTGCTGCATCAGACTTAGGGTTCTGGTAAAAAACCATAGAGAAATACTGGAACTCTGATGTCTGCTCCCCCATACAATAGATCAAGATCACAAAGCTTATAAGAAGCCCCCAGTGGTAATTATGGAGACCATTGAGCATCTATACCGGCAGTCACCAAGCCTGACTCTCCAGATGTTCTTGCACCTCAATTCCCAGAAGTCCTGATCAACAGATGTTCTGACTTGGGTTTCTGGGAATTGAAGTCCAAGAACACCTGGAGAGCCAAGTTTGCTGACCCCTGATCTAGCTTATATTGGTTTTATGATGTTTGAATCATAAATGAGTGAGTATGTTAAGTTTTGTAGACAGAATGGACACAAAGCTGAGCGAGTTGAGGGGGATGGTGGAGGACAGAAGTGCCTGGCGGACAGTGGTCCATGGGGTCGCAAAGGGTCGGAATCGACTGTGCGACTGAACAACAACAAAATGTTAAGTTGGTCCAATCTCAGAAAAACAAATGCCTTTGGGAACATAAGGAACCAAGTCAGACTGTTTGTCTATGTTGTTAGTCCTACCTATTCTGCTTAATGACAGCTGTTCCAGAATTGCAGACAAAAAATCTCATCACTTGCTTACCAGCTCCTTCTAGGCTTAGAATTAACATGAGAACTGCAAAGTGTGTCCTTCATCTCTACAAGTTGGAAGCATAACAAGCCTTTTGCAGAAACACTCGAGGTCTTTAGCCAGCACAGTAAATAGGATAAGAATAAAAGAAGGTACAACTGTAGAACTGTCTGTTAAGAACAAGAACAACAATGGACTGTTCTTATATCGGAACAAGTTAATTAACTATCGGTGATACAGATATTGAAAGGAATGGCCCTGTGAGACAAGGCTACTTTAAGGCACAAAGAAAAATATAATTGTCTGAAGTCTGATAATCATTCAACTTTAAATGTGAAGAATACTAGTTTATTTTATTTTTGGCTTGTAGCTAGTCCTGCTAAAAGTAAGCAGCAGAAAGCAGACCTCCCTTTTGCAACCTCTTCCAGTCCCAATCTCCTGTAGACCTGATTTATTGTCAGTACTGTATGTTTAGTTGCAAGTATATGTTTTGCATAAATACATAACAACTTACGTGTCTGTGCCAGTTTTTGTGTTTGGTTTCTCTTGGCCAGTCAGTCACATCTTTATTATGGTCCGAGACCAGCACATAACAGCAAAGGGAGCAGAAGTTAAAATGGGGGGTACCTAAAACATACCTGTTGGTTGTTTTTGTTAGCCTTCAGGATTCCACCGTATTACAGAGCAAAAGGGGCAGCAACTTTGCAAAAAGAAATATTTTTTATTGCTGTTAATGTTTACTCTAGGTCCTAGACAAGGCCCACAGGGGGACTTCAATTCCCAGAAGCCTAAGTCAGTACATTGGCTGATCAGTGCTTTGGGGAAATGACTTAGGCTTCTGGGAATCGACGTCCAAAAACCAACATTTGGGAAACACTGCTCTAGGACATGAAAGAAGGAAGGTATTTCTAATCCATATTTTTCTCCCACAGGTTTTTAATGATGGAGAAACAGAATATGTAAAGCTTACAAATCTCTATGTATTTGCTAAGAAAGTGAGGTCTTTGCTTCATACCTATCATTACCAACAGATTTTCCTTCATGAGTTCTTAACAGCCTATACCAAATACACAGGTGAAGAGTTACATCCCAAAGTATATGGTTACAGTAATCTTGAAGAACTCCTGGGAGCTATTCCACCGGTGTGTAACAGTTTTCTTATTACTAAATTTTAAGACTGCCATATGCAATCACCTAAACATATGTGTATATATTTCATTGAGTTGAGCGGCTTTTATACTGTTGGTTGTAGATACTTTAGACATCCAAATAACTGACTTACTGTAAATGAACTCTTTCAGTTTAAAATAAAAAGTTGATTATGGCTACCTAAATGGGATAGCCATCCCTGCCTACATATTTAACCATTCGTTCTTACTTAGTTAGTTTCTGTCTTTATTCATGTCAAATGTGCCACCAGCATTTAATAACATGCAATGCTAAAATTCCAGGAAGACTGCTACTTCAGCGATCGGGCATCCCGTGGGCAATGGAGATTTATCACCGGCTAATCCTTTAAACTCAGAAGCATCTGAAGTAGAAATGACTTTGTTAGTTTATAGCCTTCTGCTTCTCCATTAAAGCACATAAAAACAACAATATAACCTACAAATTATTTGGACTCTGACGGACAATTACATTGTCCTTTTTTCCACGTTGGATATAAATTTAAATAAATAAATAGTTATGAACTTGCTTGAAACTGTTGGAATCCAACCTGAATATAGATACAGTAATACCTCGGATAACGCTAAGACTTGGTTCCACAAGTCTTGGTGTTATCCGATTTTTGGTGTTATCCGATCCATGTTAAAATCCTATGGGATGGAGCGGATAACATTAAAGCTCCATAGAGATACATTGTAATCGCACAGGCTTTAGCGGTTGTTATCCGATCCATCCCACAGGACCTTAACGTTATTCGATCCAATTCTCCTCCCCAGATTACTTAACGTTATGTGATTTTAGCGTTATCTGAGGTAAACGTCATCCGAGGTATTACTGTAGTTTCAAGAAAGAATGCCCCGAAAATAGAGACAAGAGAATCTGTTCCTAAAAACAGAGGACTCTGCTGGGTTCACACATCTTATCTCCAACTTTTTTGTCGTTGTTGCTTTTAATTAGGTAGTATGGATAAAAGGTCATGGTCATAAGAGAATTGTCGTCTTAAAAAATGACATGAAAAGTAAGTATTCTGTTCTGAGGCTGCCCCGTGTTCTTGCACTAAGATTATATAAACCGGCCTGTTGAGAGGAAATACTATCAATGCACCTTTTTATAGCTCGTTTTAGCTCACCCAGTCTTCCTCTTACCGACGAGGATCTTGGAAACCAGCTTGCCACCAGCGATGGACAGGCTGCAGAGCCAGAAACTGCAAGCAATTCCTTGCAACTAAAACTGGAAACACCTGATGCTGGTAAAGAACGGTTCACTAGTTTGCTGTTTGTACTGTATTTGCATGCAAATAAGACCCATCGGAGTATATTTATTTTATTTTTTTATTTAATTACTCATGCTTGTTTATCGCCCCCCTCTCCGAAGTGACTCAGGGCGATTTACAACACGTCATTAATAACAATCAAACAATTTAAAACTAATTAAAAGATTAAGATGCACCCCGTTTTTATACACATTTTAAAGGGAAAAAATAATTTTCTACACGTTTTCATGAATTTCCAAAATGATTTGTTGTATGAAAACTGGGGGGAGGGGCCCACAATCAGCAGCAATGGGAGCCAGGGGAAGGGCACCTTCGAAAAGACCCCGCTCCCCCCCCCACCGCTCCCCCCAAGCCGGGGAGAGGGGTATTTTTAAAGCCGTCCTCCCTCCATGGCTCTTGGGGATCAGCGGCAGCTGGAGACAGGGAAAGGGCAGCTTCAAAAAGGTCCCTCTCTCCTTGCCAATCCCCACAAGCCGGGGGGAGATGGCTGGAGCCAGGGAGCTGGGTCTTTTAAACTTGAGGGCAATAGGCTGACTGAATTTTCAACATAATTTTGATTACCAGCACACAAGGCACACTCCATTTTTTGGGTGCATGGGCGGAGGGACTGTGTCTTGTACCCTGGCAAATGTGGTAATAACTTAGCATATGTTGGGTATCTGTAAGTTCTTCAGCAGGAATAGATTTGCCTTGGTCATGTTTGTTCCAGGTGGCTTCCTTTGGCTTTGTACCAAGTCACCATGGTTCCATTAATCTCATGTTGAACTTTAGTTACTAGTAGTTTTTTTTAAAAAATCTTCCTTCTGGGTTCATTGCTATGAACTCCATAAGCTCCAGCTAACTAGGATACAGCAGATACAGATGTAAGCTCTTGTCGACCCTAAGTTACTGATTTTGGTGTGTAAAGTTCTGTTGCGTGTCACCCAACTGGGTAATTTACGTTAAAAAGTTTACCTTACAAGTCAGAAGCCGTACTAACACAGAGATGTCCTGGAAAAGGGGTTCGTTCAGTGCTCTTTATTTGTCACCCCTTTTACTTCTCTTGCAGTTTCTAATCAAACAGATCAAGAACTGCTTTGCCTCACAAATACATCGCCTGTTGATCTCTTGTGCGAGCCAGTCCCCTCGTGCCTACCGTCCCCACAGCTGAGGCCAGACCCGGTTGTTCTGGAATCGGCAGACCTCATCCTGTTTGAGGAACATCCAGCAGCTCTTTCTGGTAAAGACCACAAGTCTTGATGATGCTTCTCTAATAGTCATTCTGACCATTAACTGGTTCCATTAAAAGCTACACTTCATTTCATGACCTGCCTTTAAAGCAGGGGTTCCCAACCTTTTCAAGCCAGGGGCCGGGTCACACTCTCTCAGCCAGCTTCGAGGGCCAGATGGCCATTTTGCTCTGCCTGCCCTGATTTTACCAGCCAGGCGGGGCATGGATGTAACGCGCAAGCAGTGGCACGGACGGATCCCAGTAGCCTGTCCACTTCCTCAAGGACAATTGAATCAAACTGATCCCAATTAACATGCCCAGGCTGTACTTCAGTCAACCCCAGTTCTACATTTTCCACACTGGGATTCAACTTTGAATGAATCCAAGCAATTTTCTCTGCCAGATAATGAGCAAAAAAACTCAGCCGACCCCTGCCAACCGGGGCCCGACCCGAGGAAAGACCTGGTCACCCGGAACAGGGTGGCCGGGTGATTATCAGCAGAGCAATGAGGGTGGTGAAATATTGATGTTTCACCACCTCCATCACCACTAGATAGGCTTTAATAGCGGCTCTAGCCAGTGTTCGATCGGACTCACTCCAGGTCTTCACCTAGCGGTGCTCTTGGTGTCTCTTTGGCTGTTTGAGCAACCTGAACTCCTCCATGAACCATGGGAGGAGTGATGGATCCAGATGGAGAGGCTGTCCAAGGCTACCTCTCGTTCCAGAGGTCGACGACCGCCTCAGTTGAATCGCATTGCTGATCCAGAGGAATATCCCCCAGTTCCCTTTGGAATCCATCTGGATCCATCAGTCGCTGGGGGTGGGCAAATTTAATGGGTCTTACCTCCCTACGGTGAAGCCTCACCCCTAGAAAGTCCAGAGTCACCAGATAGTGATCCGAATTGGAATTTCCCAAGGTTGCATCGTCCCTGTTTACAGCCAAAGAGCCATCTGCATACCTTTCGGTGGACATGTGGCAGGCATGCCTAGACACCAAACTGCATGGAACACTGTTGATTCTCCCACCGAAGTGGTACCTGTTTATCTACTTGCAATGTCTTGCTTTTGAACTGGCAGGTTGGCAGGAGCTGGGACACAGACGGGAACTCATTCAGTGGTTCGGTCCTCGGGTCTCGAACTGCTGACCTGCCAACCTTCCAGTCGGCATCTTAACCACGCCACGTTTCAAAGCGCTTGTTTTCATAAAAAGAAAGCAGACCTATTGAGAAAAAATATCAATGCACGTTTTAGAACTCCACTGTTTTACTTTCATTTTAGAGATGACAATTTTACCAGAAGAAAAGGAGACGGCCGATTATTCTCCCGCACAGAGCAACCTCCATGCAGCATCTGACGCTGGATACAGGACTTCAGCCCACCCACCATCTGAATCCCAGCCAAGCAAAGAAGTCACGGACAGCCCAGCCAAAAAGCAGCATAAAAACCGAGTAAAGTTGGCAGCAAAATTTTCACTTGCACCTGTAACCAAGCTTTAAATCCTGTTGTGGTGTGAAAAGTGACACAGTCTTAGATTGCACAGTAAACAGAGCCATTGGCTACTCTTTATATTTTTAGTCACAGATCTAGAGAGGGGAGGGGGAGGTCACTTGTGTTCCCTTTGTCATTGTTGGCTACCTTCTGTGCAGGTATCGTTCAATTTACACGGAATTCAGCAGAGCGGGTATTTTTATTTGTAATTCAAGCATTCATCAAGAATAATCTTTTGCCAATATTTTCCTTTTCATTCTGTTGAATGTCAGCCAAAAGCAAATTATAAACCTTGATTTAGCACAGGATGGATGTTAAGTTTCTAAATAACGTTGTGTAACTGATATAATCCTTCATATACCATACAAATCTATAGGCTATTTCTTACTTTCATTTTTAGACTGTACTAATCCAGCGTGCAATCAGACTTGCAGTGGGATCTCCCGGGAGCTTTTTAAAATGATTGTTAGATTGGCATGAACCTGTAGTGAAAACTTCAGGGTTAGTTGGTAAGGCATAACTTAGGATATTTTGGATGACTTGTAACTGAGATCAGAAGACGACTGTTAAAGTTTTGATTGCTTATGAAATCCCTTTTAAAATGCCTTCTGTAATCTAGTTCCTATAAGGAATCTTGTGTAGGAAGTTGAGGATATTTTAAGCTTCCCTTTTATGAGTGCTCCAAGTTGATGTTGATTTGGACGAAGAAAAGAGGTTTGGGTGTCAAGCATTTTGATGGGAACCATGAATGCTGCTTTTTTTTGCATCTGCTAATGAGAATAGTAACCGTATTTGATATTTCAGAAATATGCATTTAAATGCATAAATTATGAATCACAATGACGAGTTAACGGAGCTTTTTAAGGTGGAAGATAAATGCTGCTACTTGCACAGAATTGTGAGTGGCGCAATGAAATGCCAAGGTTATCGTGGTTAACCTTGTTTTTTCGCTTTTTAAATGTGTAATAAATGGGAAGCTTAATATGAGTTGTATGTTTTTAACTGTGTCTGGTTTTTATTCTGACATTTACACCTAATGTTCAGTGCTGCTCTTCAGTATATGCGCTTTTGTTCCAGTTCCTCTAGTATTTTTGTTTGTCAGCCTTAGCTAAAGGAATGCAGGTCAGTGGAGTCCTTTCTACTTTCTTTTTATGGAAAGAGGAAACATCTTCTAAAACTTTATTACCCCCCGTTGGGTAAACTTGGCACTTACAATGGGTTGTATTTGTCAGGCAAGGATTCTTAATTCCTTATTCTTATCATCAAAAGGAAATAACCTGTATCAAAGGTTTCCACTGGCTGAGTAGAGGGGGGTTTGTAATGTATGGGAGAAAATAGACAAGCAGGCTTAGGTTTCACAGTCAGCAACTCAGAAATGCCACTTGACGGCTATAGACATCTTTTAAAAATATTTCAAATGGATTTTGTTTAAAAATGCTTTAAAACAAAGCTAGGTCTTAAACACTATTACATTATATAGCGTTGTGAATGCAGAGGAACACTGGAAGCTTTTTCTGAGCTCATGGCAAGGCACAGTATGTTTCGTATCCTTACATTTCCTCGACAGACATGGGGTTCATAGGAATGAGATTTTAGTCTTTTTTTAAAACCAGTTCCTAAATGTAATTTCTTGAGACCTCCCCCCCCCCCCCCCCCGGTTATCTTATGTACAAGCTGCATAACAGAGAGGCCTGGTCACCCTGTGTTTGGCATGCATGTACAGAAAGAGTTGTCGTTTTGAGCTGCAGTTGCAAGTCATCTAAAATAATGTACTAAAACCTCACTTTGCTGGAGTGTACAGAATGAGATACAGTGCTTACCTCAAAGGCAGGCGTGGTTATGCCGTCTGAAAAGGGTGAGAAATCTTTCTGGATTCATGCGCCGTCTTTGACTGAAATTGCTGTTTGAAAGCTAGGCGATGGCTTTTGGGGAAGTTTGCTTTTTTGTTTTCCTTGCGTGAGACCATCTTAACTCCATTTTTTTTTCTTTTTGCATAATGGCTTGACAGAATAATGTGACGTGACTGATTTGGAAAAAATAATTACGACAAATGAAATTCTTTAATTTAGACATGACTTATTTCTATTTCTTGGCTGTTGAAGGAAAAGTATTACTGACGCCCTTGAGATCCACGTTCTATGGGGGGAATGGGATAGAGGCAAAATGTACATCGTTCCCCCTAATTCTCTCCTTCGGTTGGGCATGTCTGTGGTTCAAGTGCTGTTTTGTGTGTTGGGACCAAACAGTTGTCAATAAAATTTTCAAGCAAGCATGTAAATGCTGTAACTTCTGTGGTTTTTTCCCCTTCACTTGAATAAGTATTAAGAAGGAGGGGCAAACAACCCTATAGGGACAGATTTGAAATCGCCATTAAATCTCCAGCTGCTTGTCCATCTCTACCTAGCACCATATCAACGTGCTATCAACTTTTATTAATAATTTATGCCTGCCTGAAGAAGAGACCTGTTCGCGAAAGCTTGCAACATTTTGTTTCGTTTTTTAAGTGGTCCGATAAAGATATCACCCTCCTCGTGCATTCTTTGCATTATTTTGACTTAAAAATGGATTACATGGCCAATCTCCTTTGTTTTTGCCTATGGAACTGATACCGCAAATGGCTACCGGCACAGGCTTTCCAACTCCAGAACAGCAGCAACACAATACCAGATCGCTAGATAATAATGTATAATTGATTCTGATTTGGTTATAATTGACATATGTGACGAAGACCAGCATCCGTAAGTACTCTTGCCTCAGACATCTCCGGGGTCCCCCCTTGGACATCCTGTACTAGCAGGTCCTACTTTGGGAACTTCTGAGACTCTGAGCAGCTGGCACGCTCTCTACTTCCACCACACACTGCTACATCCATGCTGCTATGGGAAAACCACACTCCCTGTGACTGGGTCCTTGGGAGAGGCTGGCAGAGGCTGAAAGGAGAGAGTTGTGGACTGCATCATACAAAGCACTCTGTCACCACCAAAGCCTCTTGGGACCCTCGAAACCCCGACAGGTTGGTCTTGAATTAAGACCCATAGCATGAGAAAATATGTGACTGGTTTTCCATTATCTACACTACTTGCAGTATGCAGAGTAACATGTTAGGTTATGGTTAAATTCAAGTCAGAACAGCGTACAGTATCTCTTTTTATTCTATTATTATTAATATACTAGGGGCTGCGGTGGTGAAGTGGTTAAGAAGTTCGCCTTGTTAGCTGGAAGGCTGGCCAGTCAGCACTTTGAGACCCAGCCACAGCACGATGGTTTGAGCACCTGTCACTGTCCCAGCTCCTAGCCGTTAGAAAGCAAGAAATTGCAAGTAGATAAACAGGGACCACTTTGGTAGGAAAAGATCTTGGGGACATGAAAGGAACCTCATTCGGCCGTCCCCTGAGCATGAATTCTCCAGCAAAAATCTTTTCAAACCTAGAATAATTTATGACACAATTATGATGAATGTAATAATATTATTGTAGACAGTGGCCATTTTAATTTTTTATTTATAAAGTATGTACAACCTTCATCTCTTAATACATATAACAACTTTGTGTTCATTGATCTTGAACCTACAGTGGGGGAGGAATTGTTATAAATATCTTGATTAATTGGACAAGGTGTACCATGTCTTGTTCTCTTTTCAAGCCTTAAGCGACCAGCAAGAGGAGAGACTGGAAATCTTTGGACCACAGCTCTCAAATTCCTACAGCTAACATAATCGGTGGAAAGTCCATTCTGCCAGTGGATTATTCCGAGCTGTGATTAAGAAATGCTTCAGTGGTGGGGCACATCTTGGACAACCTTCTACTTCTAGACCTAATTGGTCACCTGTACATCACCAAACTAAGCAACAAGTGGTAGGAAGTTACCACAAGACCATTTACAAATAGCCAGACAACCTCTACAAGGCTCATCATGAATTCAACAGAAGACCATTGGTTGACCCATCAAAACCACCAAAATGTTTTGGTTTTTTAACTCGCCAAACCCACAGGACAGAGTTTGCTTTTTGCTCTCCCATGTGCGAAAATCTGAGGGTCACAACCAATGACTGAAAAATAACAATACAGTCATACCTCGCATAACGAATTTAATTCATTCTGCGAGGTTGCTCGCAATGCGAAAAATTCGCTATGTGAGTCTGACTCGCATAACGAATTTTTCGCTATGTGAGTCGGACTTTCCCTATGGAAAAACTCGCATAATGAGCGTTTCTATGGGGAAAACTCGCATAGCGAAAAAAATTGTTATGCGAGTTTTCCCCATAGAAACACTTGTTATGCTAGTTTTTCCATAGGGGAAAAGTCCGACTCGCATAGCGAAAAATTCGTTATGCGAGTCAGACCGCTTAGCGAAAAACTTGCTCGTTATGCAAGTTTTTCGCTAAGCGAAACACTCGTTATGCGAGGTTTGACTGTAATAACAAATATGTTGGCAGCTTCCACTTCACTATTAGCTGCATTGTTCTATTTACAATATTTACTAATGCATGTGTTGTTGCAAAAAGTAACCGCCATGCTACATTTTTCTACCCACAGATTGAATGTTACCTACTGAGGGGGGGAAGTGTGGAATGCATCCTATACCCACAGACTATTTAAACTGCTATTCTACATGTTAGTTAGTATGATACTTCTAGTTCTTTGCACATTAGAAGGTATGGGGGATATCATCTTCATATGCACGACTTATTTAAAGATGGAAGAATCACACCTAACTGTTACTTGCGAGCCATTTCTCTTATATGTATAGGGCCGTGATGGTGAACCTTGGCACTCCAGATATTATTGGACTTCAATTCCCTGAAGCCCAAGCACCCTGTGAATCCACATGGATGGATTTACTGCGATTCATCTGGCCCACGCTGCTCTCGTCGCTCCCAGGACAGGCGCGTTTTACTTCCGCTTCTGGGAACGACGAGGTCAGCGTGGGCCAGATGAATCACAGTAAATCCATTTGTGGGGATTCACAGGGTGCTTGGGCTTTTGGGATTTGAAGTCCAATAACATCTGGAGTGCCAAGGTTTGCCATCACGGGTATAGGGTTCCCCCACCCCTTTTCTTTAAAAGCTTCCTTTGTTCCCTGGATATAGTTACATTTAGATATACTCCTCGTCTTAACCTAGGCATGCTCGCTGAATAATCCATGCAACAGTGAAGCCGTTACCAAGTGGAACATTCAACAGAAAACTCTACTGTCAAGATGTTTTGCGTCTTTCCCCTCTCCACCCCTCCCCTCTACAGGGTTTCCATCTGTTGGATAAGCATGTTGAAAAGAAGGTGTGACCCAAGAGATTGGAGCTACATGATGGCACATTGGGTGGTCCCACAGCAATCTTTAATGAGAGCAATTCCTGTTTTGGCAATGGTTGGCTTGTTCGGAGGAAGAGGTGGAGGTTCTGCCTTCTTCTCTGCAGGGATACCTGTCAAGGTCAGAAGTGGGAACATGGTTAATAACCTGCAGTTTAAAATGAAGTACAGTTAGAACCCTGCATAACAAAAAAAGTCCGTTCTGCAAGGTGCTTCACCATATGAATTTTTTTCGTTATACAAAGCACTAACCATGATATCCTGCATTATGAATGTTTTTCGTTATACAGGGCATACCTCTAATAACGAAAACCCCGTATAACGAAAATCTCCATGGGATGCATCGTACAATGAAAATCTCTAAAATTTTCAGTATACAATGCATCCCATAGAGATTTTCGTTATACAGGGCTTTTGTTATGCAAGGTATGCAGTGATGGGATGTCACCGGTGCGGTCCGGTTCGCCCGAACCGGTAGCAACCCATCAGGAGGGGTCGCATGCGTCAAATAGCAATTTGATGCATGCACACTAAAAAAAAAATTTTTATTTATTTATTTGCTCCACCCACGATGTCATGATGTCGGCTACGCCCACAATGTCGATGACATCACAGTGGGGTAGTGAAGATTTTAACAACCCACCACTGGAGGTATGCCCCAGGTATTGCAGTTAGCGCAAAGACATTTTGTTGTACAAAAGAAGATATCCGCACTAAAAAACAGAAGCCTCTGACAGTGTAGGTAGGAACTCTGGGGATGGGCTGATTTACAATTAAATCCAGGAAAAGCAGAGAACGTGTCCATCCTGGCAGCAGACCAAACACCCTTTTCAGCCAGGAAGCCAGCTTGAAGTCTATGCAAAATATAGTTGTAGGATACATCTGTAAAGTTGAAACTTACTGGTTGGTGATCTTATGACATTATCCAAGGGTTTCAACTTGATCCTGAGGAAATCCGCCATTTCTTTGTCTTCCTCCTTCTCTCTGTGTATAGGACAAGCAAACATAAGCAAATCTTTAAAACACACATACAGTAATACCTTGGATAACGCTAAAACTTGGTTCCACAAGTCTTGGTGTTATCTGATTTTTAGTGTTATCCGATGCATGTTAAAATCCTATGGGATGGATCGGATAAGGTTAAAGCTCCATAGAGATACATTGTAACCGCACAGGCTTTAGCGGTTGTTATCCGATCCATCCCATGGGACCTTAACGTTATTCAATCCAATTCTCCTCCCCAGATTACTTAACGTTATGCGATTTTAGCGTTATCCGAGGTAAACGCTATCCGAGGTATTACTGTACATCAAGGAGAAAGGAAATAAATTATTTACATTTTCAGGAAGTCTAAAAAGCAAGCTCGGGTCTAAGCAGTGGTGGGATTCAGCAGGTTTGCCCCAGTTCACAAGAACCAGCAGCAGAAATTCCGGCTGGCACCACCCACCCAAGTTTTGAAATAAAGTAGTCCTAATTGGGCCGCAGCACAGAATTTTTCCCCTGGCCACGCCCACCATACCATGGCCACAGAGTAGGTAGTAAAAAAAATTGGATCCCACCACTTTGTCTAAGCTATTTGTTTGTTTGTTCAGATTTATATTGCCACCCAATTACTATGAAACTTCATCCACATCTCCATGGTCCTCAGGACACTGTCTTGCAGCTAAACAACTGAACTATAATATGAGAGGAAGCCATTAGGGATATGGCGGCCAAATCCAAACTTCCTGGGATCGTAACCAGCCTCTGCAGTTCTCCATGAAATTACATGAAGTAGGTGATTTCTATTTGAGCTTTGGTATGTACCCTTCCCGCTCCCCTTCCGACTCCTAGGTTTTAATCATTACTGCCACATTATATTCAATATACAGTAAAACACCGGATAACGATTGGATCATATAACGCTAAAATCGCTTAACGTTAAGTAATCTGGGGAGGAGAATTGAATCGAATAACGTTAAGGTCCTATGGAATGGATCGGATAACAACCGCTAAAGCCTGTGCGGTTACAATGTATCTCTATGGAGCTTTAACGTTATCCGATCCATCCCATAGGATTTTAACATGGATCGGATAACACTAAAAATCGGATAACACCAAGACTTGTGGAACCAAGTTTTAGCGTTATCCGATGTTTTACTGTAAATCAAAGACATGAAATGAAATGAATTTATGGCTTATTTGCCCCATCTGCCACTGAAAGAGAACCCCCAAGCATTTTTCCAAGATTGGATTCTGCCCCCTTGCTGTCATAGAACGTGAGAAGTGTTACGTGCCATCAAGTTGGGTGCAACTTATGCTGACTTTCAAGGTAGGTGAGATATTAAAGAACTGATTTTACCAGTTCCACACTTTCTCCAAAGCAAAGAAAAGCAATTACATTTCTATATCGCCCCACAGCAATTAGTGCACTCTCTGAGCAGTTCACAAGTTAATTAGCATTTTGCCCCCAACATGCTAGATACTCATTTTACTGACCTTGGAAAGATGGAAGGCTGAATCCTGGTTAGGACTGAACTCTCAATCTTTTGGTTTAACCACTGCACCCCAATGGGTTTACATGTACACATTGAGATTTGAATCAAGCTCTTCTAAATCTTAGTCCATCCCTCAGTTCACTGGATAGTCTACATTAGAAGTATTGGGGGGGGGGGGTTTCCTGCATGTCCCCAGAATGGCCACTGGGCTTACTCTAGTCCTACACCCTGCTTGTCCCAAAACAAGACAACATTTTACCTTAATCTCTCCACTTCTGCATCATCAACAAGAAAGTCTCGTTTTTGGACCAGTTTCTGAATCCTCTGAATCAGTTCATCTTCTCGTTGTTTCTGCAGATTTGTCTTATCTTTCTCTGCTCAAGAGATAAAGAAAACAGGAAATGGGTTGAAAGAAGAGATCTCTGTTTCATCCAGTTTATCAATTCTACGGCGCAGTTTCACAGGAAGGAAGGCGTTTTGTTAGGTATGTTTCTAGGGCCTTGCAAGACAGCAAATTAGCACATCAAATCAAATCTTTAGGTGCTCCAGTGGCTCAGTGGTTAAGAAACCTGTCTTGTTAGCTAGAAGGCCGGCAAGTCAGCAGATCAAGACCCGGGTACTGCAAGATGCTTTGAGCTCCCGTCTCTGTCCCAGCTCCTGCCAACCGAACAGTTCAAAAGCAGGAAATTGCAAGTAGATCAAGGTCCCTTCGGTAGGAAAAAGATCTCGGGGACACGAAAAGGGCCTCATTCAGGTGTCCCCTGAGCAGAGTTTCTCCAGCAAAAAATCCTTTCAACCCAAAATAATTTCTGACATGATATTATTATTAATCAAATCTTTATTGTGGTTGAAGACCAGTAATAGTACAGCAAAACAAAAGTTGAGAAGGTACATAAATATATATTTTAAAAAAGAGCATTTTTGGTCAGAGTTAAGAAGTAATAGTACAGTAATACCTCGGATAACGCTAAAACTTGGTTCCACAAGTCTTGGTGTTATCCGATTTTTAGTGTTATCCGATGCATGTTAAAATCCTATGGGATGGATCGGATAACGTTAAAGCTCCACAGAGATACATTGTAACCGCACAGGCTTTAGCTGTTGTTATCCGATCCATCCCATAGGACTTTAACGCTATTCGATCCAATTCTCCTCCCCAGATTACTTAACGTTATGCGATTTTAGCGTTATCCGATCCAATTGTTATCCGGTGTTTTACTGTATTACAGCTGCTATTCCTTCTCGGCCTTTTGGCTAAGATCCAGTGTAGTATTGGGTTCTGGAAGGCTAGTGAAGAACATTGAGGCTTTTTAAAAGGGAGAACTGGAACCCATTTGCTCTGCCTAGTTTTCCTAAACCATTGATGGCGAACCTTGGCACTTCAGGTGTTCTGTAACTTCAATTTCCAGAAGCCCTGATCAGGACGAGTGTTGACTTGGGTTTCTTGTAATTGAAATCCAAGAACACCTGGAGTGCCAAGGTTCGCCATCACAGTCCTCGTCTGTGTAGTCTGTGCCTGTTGAGTTTATTTTTCAACTTGATCTGCCTAGATTTATGGTAATTGCAGCCTGATAGATAAAGAATTCCACAATGGCAGAATGAAACTAAATGAAACTGGTGTTACTAGATTTTACGATTGAAATGCACGCACATAGCATGTACTGTACACTCATAAAATTACCTGCGATTGCTACTAGACGTTGCAACTCTTTCTTGAGGTTCATGATGTCCTTGCACAACTGAATGTCGTCCATCCTGGAGGGGAGGGCAAGACAGAAGAGGAGAAGGAAAGATCATAACCTATGTTTGTTAGCATTATTTCTGAAATTCATTCCTTGGGACTCATCCACAGGTAAAAGATGAGCAATGAAAAAAGCTGGGGGGGGGGGGAGCAGTGGTATCTCGCTTTACAAATTTAATGCATTCCATGAGATGTTTTGTATTATGAAAAAATAGTAAAGCGAAACGTGGTTTCCCATAGGAATGCATTGAAAAGCATACAAAAAATCCATAAAACAAAACACACTTTCCCATAGGAATGCATTGAAAACCAGTTAATCTGTTCTAAAAAAATTTGGTAAAGCAAGGCATTATTTTCAATGGATTTTCATTCATAAAGCAAAAATTATGTGAACTGAAGTGTTCGTAAAGCGAGGTACCACTGTATTTGAAATGTGGTATTGGAGGATACCTTAGCCGAGGGGTCAAGTATTTCCAGAAGCCCAAGGCAGCACACCTGCTGATCAGGGCTTTGGGGAATTGAAGTCCAAGAACATCTGGAGACCCAAGTCTGAGGAACCCTGCCTTAGACCATCAGAAAGGCAAAGACATGGTTGAAAAGGGAAGAAGATTGAAATCTCACTAGAAACTTTCATTAGAATGACAAAGCTGAGACACGGTACTTTGGAGAGGGTTACGAGAGCACACGCCGGGAAAGGGTAAGGCAGCAGGAAGGAAATGAAGACCAAATATGAGGTGGCCTCGCCCAGGAAAGGTAGCCTTGGTCTTCAACAAGAGCTGAGCTGGACTATTAAATGTAGGGCATTTTGGTGATCATTAATTTATAAGCTCCATCATGCCTCCGAAACAAGTCATCACAGCAACATAAGGGGACCATCCTTGTACCATTTGGTCTGCTTGATATTTTGGACTGTGAGTCCCATGGTCCTTCAAATTTGGCTGTGATTCTCACAAAGGCAAGACAGGGAGAATGGGACTGCTTTTGTGCCAGCTGCTTGTACGAACTGCCATGAGGGAAAAACGAGACTTTGTTGGCCACAACTCGATCCAAGTATATGTTTCTTCCTTGCTCCAGGGTGCCCGGAGGCCTGGTCTTGGAGGCCAGCTGGTTCTGGGCCGCCTTCGTCCTCCGAGGCAATCAGGAAATATGCCACTGCTATGAATTTGTTTAAAGTGGACCCCAGCTTGCTATGAAGTGACCTATGATCACGGAGCCATCTCCTGTGGCACATATGAAATGAGACGTGCAGGATTTGACACCAGGACTGCAATGGACTGCCACAGCCTTGAGGATATTGACAAGGTGCGCCTTCACAGCCAGTCCATCTGGCACGGCCTCTTCCGCCTCCATGACCATTGGGAATCAGAGTTCCTCCTCCGCTGATTTTGCCACTGGCCCCAATAGGATGGTTTCCAGTGGCATTTCCTCCACTGAGGGTGTCCATCATCCCACCTAAAGGCCAAGATCTCCATCTACCTGTAACTACTGCCAACCTAGGGAGTTATTTTCTGTTTGTTAGACCTTTGCCACCCTGGTAATCAAGCTTGAGTTATGTGAGATTAACACCATTAATAATTGTGTGCCATCAAGTAGATTTTGACTTAAGGCAACCCTTTCCAGGATTTTCTAGACAGCGAATGCACAGAAATATATTAGCTACCTAGGCTTGGAGGCACAGCCGGAAATTGAACTCCCAACCTCCGACATTGCAACCGGATGCCTGAACCGTTGAGCTATCCTGGCAGCAAAATTTGCATAAATAGGGAAACACAGGAATTGCGGGAATTTTGCCCTAGTTGTAACTCTGCTTTCTGTCTCATGGCATGCACACCTCATTGTTTTCGAGGAGAACCATGCTACTTACATAAATCTTAGTTCTGATTCTCTTCTGACTAAGACTTCTCGGAGTCTCTGGATCTTGGCCATCTCCAGTTCGATCTCCTCTGGCATCATGGTGGTTTC
The DNA here is from genome assembly GCA_030440675.1 of Furcifer pardalis. Taxonomy (NCBI): domain Eukaryota; kingdom Metazoa; phylum Chordata; class Lepidosauria; order Squamata; family Chamaeleonidae; genus Furcifer; species Furcifer pardalis. The sequence continues at coordinate 7,965,168 of CP126900.1, read as the reverse complement.
AGCCATTGAAATGATGTCAAGCTGATCTGTACAGATTTTAAAACAAATGGAGAATAAGGTTAACCCATGTGCTTTGACAAAAAGCAATGGAAGAGTCACTGAATTAAGATGTTGGAGAGTCAGATGTTCTGCATGCAGAACAGATGTACCACTGAGTTGTAGAGGCAGAGAAAGAAAACTGATTCTGTGCCTCTGAAGTGAAACTCAGACACTTCAGGACAAATCAACATCTATTTGTGGATTTTCCTGTTTCACACCTAGGCTTAGTGGTTAAGAAGCTCGCCTTGTTAGCTGGAAGGTCGGCAAGATGGTAGTTCGATACCCGGGTACTGCATGACGGTTTGAGCACCCGTCTCTGTCCCAGCTCCTGCCAGCCTAGCAGTTCGAAAGCAAGAAATTGCAGGTAGATAAATAGGGACCACTTTGGTGGGAAAAGATCTTGGGAATGGAGCCTCATTTGGGTGTCCCCTGAGTAGAGTTTCTCCAGCAAAAATCCTTTCAACCCAGAATAATTTCTGACACGAAATTATTATTATTACTGCAGGTCTGCAGTAGCTAACCTGACAAAGATTACTGAAGGAGCTCAACCAGAGGTGGGATGTCAAAAATTTTACTACCCCACCATGACATCATAACAGCGTGGGCGGAGCTAACATTATGATGTCATGATGCCGTGGGTGGGGCCAAAGAAAAAATAAAATAAAAATAAGCACACACACACACACCCCTCAACCCACTCACCCACAACACAAACCCGTAAAATAATTAAATAAATTAAATAAAAAAATTAAAATTGCATTAAAATACACCCACCCACCCACCCCAAACATAAATCAACCTACCCCCTTCTACCCAACCTAGCCCCGAAGGTGGTCCCCCCCCCAAAAAAAAAAAAAAACTGCTACTGGTTCTCCGGGACACTGGGAAGAGTTACTACCGGTTCTGGCGAACTGGTGCGAACCTGTTTCATCCCATCGCTGAGCTCAGTGATTACCTCTGTTTTCAGAATCTTCCACGATTCTGGGGCCAAGAGTCCAGAAAATATACTTTCTCAGCTCTAGACAAATGGACATATTTATTTTTCCTTGATGATGGGGCTGGGAACTGAAAACTAAGGTTGTTGCATATGCGGAATACATATACCACTGACCTACCATTTCTATGTAGAAAACTACAATTCCTTCTTGTTCTTCTTTAATATCCGGGTCTCGAACTCCTGAACGTCCAGTCCTCAAGTTCATTGTCTTAGCTGCTAAGCCATCGCAGTCCTGCCTCATTTCTACCTCACCCTTTTAAAAAAGGTTTCCATGGTAACCTAGTATAAGGATGTGAAAATTCTCATCAAATTACTCATTCTCGACAAAACAAGCTGTCTTGACGTGCTGAAAGGGTCGAGATCGCTGATGACCTGTGCAAGGACAACACAAGCAGTATCCTTTTTGTTGAGATTTCGGCCATTTATGGAAAATATATACAGTGGAGCCTCGTATACAGCGATGGGATGTAACAGGTTCCCACCAGTTCGCCAGAACCGGTAGTAACTTTTCCCAGTGACCCGGAGAACCAGTAGCAGCTTTTTGGGGGAAACTACCTTCGGGGCTTACCTTTTCACTGGTTCCCCCACTGCGCATGCGCACCAAGCACTTGGTGTGCATGCATGCCTACAGTGCTTGGCGGGTATGCACAGCCTCCTTGCTGTCCTCCCGAGCAGGAGGAAGAGAAGCTGCTAGCCTGAAGCTCCCTATAACCTGCTCCCCAGGTGTGTGTGTGTGTGTTTATTTTTATTTTATTTTATTATTTTATTATTATTTATTTTTCTTTGACCCCACCCACATCATTATGTCATGTTGGCTCCGCCCATGGCATGATGTCAGCTCCACCCACACTGTGATGACATCACGGTGGGGTAGTAAAAATTTTGACATCCCACCACTGCTCGTATAACGAATGCATTATACAATGAAAGAATCGTACAAAAAAGAGAATTTTGGAACAAATGGGTGCATCGTACAAGAAAAATCTCTATGAGAAAAATCGTACAGTAAAAATTTTCTTTGTACAATAGGTTTTGTTGTACAATTTGTTCCCATAAGGATTTTTGTTCTACATTTTTCCCCATAGAGATTTTCATTGTACGATGCATCCATCATACATCGAAAGAAATCGTATAACGAAGTGCCTTGTGGAAGCAATTATTTTCGTTATATGAGGTTCTACTGTATGTACAAAACTAGCGGTTTTTCTATTTGTGTAGCAAAGTATGCCTACGTGTGCACATGCACACAAAGCAAGTACAAAAGAACTGGCTGCTTGCTGCTCAAAAATACACATTTCATTTTGTGCTTTTAAAATCCCTGGAGTTGTAGTGGTTATGGGCCATCAAGTCAGAAGCAACTTTTAGTGACCTTAATACTGCAGGACAGAATGAGCTCCTGTCTTTGTCCCAGCTCCTGCCAACCTAGCAGTTCGAAAGCAAGACATTGCAAGTAGATAAATAGAGACCACTTCGGTGGGAAGGTAACAGCGTTCCGTGCAGTCCGGTGTCTAGTCATGCCTGCCACATGTCCACAGAAATGTCTGCAAATGCAGAAAGTGCTGGCTCTTCGGCTTTGAAACAGAGATGAGCATTGAACCCTAGAGTTGGATACGACGGGCTTTTGCGCAAGGGAAACCTTTACCTTTAATAAGGCAGTCTTTGAGACAGGAGTTCTCAACTTTTTAAAGCCAGGGGGCCAGGTCACACTCCCTCACAGCTTTGGGGGCCGGACAGCCATTTTGCCCTTCCTCCAGCACATGACACTTCCAGGTGTGGTGGAGGCTGTGGGGGCCCCAGATGAAATGACACCATGGGCCGCATCCAGCCCAGAGGTTGAGAATCCCTGCCCTAGATGTAGAATGCCTCCAACATTGGAGCACTCACACCTGAGAATCAGTTCCATTGTTGTACTGCTCTAACGGTTAAGAAATGTTTCCTGATATTCAACCTATATCTTGCTTCCTGTAGGTTAGGCCATTATTATGTGTCCTGCAGCCTGGAGTAACTGAGAACATCCGTCCATCTATCTAACTTCCTTATCAAGAGGAAGTTAGGCAACCACATGTCACATTTGCTTTGGATTCCTTCATTGAATGGGAGGAGGTGGGATGGACTCAATGGAGGGCTCTTCCAACTCAACTATTCTATGATTGTATGATTGTTTAGAAACTTTAGATTGATACCCTACCTATCAGGAACTGATTGGATTTAGCTCAGTGGTACAGTAATACCTCAGATAACGTTTATCTCGGATAACGCTAACATCACATAACGTTAAGTAATCTGGGGAGGAGAATTGGATCGAATAACGTTAAGGTCCTATGGGATGGATCGGATAACAACCGCGAAAGCCTGTGCGGTTACAATGTGTCTCTACGGAGCTTTAACATTATCCGATCCATCCCATAGGATTTTAACATGCATCGGATAACACTAAAAATCGGATAACACCAAGACTTGTGGAACCAAGTCTTAGCGTTATCCGAGGTATTATTGTATTTATCTCTGAGCTGACATGTATACGATCACCCTTTTAGCGCTGATCAGCTCTGCTTGGAGAAGCAAAGAGCCAACTGAGTTCTGACTTTATGCCAAGCACTGCAACAAACACAGCACCGCATTAGAAGTATCATGTGTGGGAAGGGTGAGATCTGAGGTTCCCACACATCCCACAGGGGGGACAATTTGATTTTTAACAGGAGCAATTCGAGAATGAGTTATTGTTCTTTGGAAGCTTGTTTAGACCAAGTTCATGGTCTTTAAGCCTTCCTCCACGTGAAAAGGAGTTCACTTTTAGAATAATAAGAATTAAATGTCACCGGGGTGTGTGTGTGTGTCAGGATTTTAGAGAATCTCGGGTGGGGCAAAAAAGGATTGGCAACCACTGGGTTAGATCAAAGTGCCTTTGGCAAAAATTACTCTTTCGAAATCTGGTCCCGAGAGGCCGAAGGCCAAGCTAACGGCTAACTATGCAACCTCAGACATGAGGCCAAAACAATTGAGAAGGCCATAAGGTACACATTTGCTTAACTATATTAAATGGTGTGTGCACCAACACACTACAATACTGGAAAGATAAATCATTTTTGGCAAAACAATTCTACTGCCATATAGTCTCTGAGTGAAATATATTTTATCTCTTAATGAAAATGACAACAATTGCTTTCTTGGGGGCACTTGAACTTAAATACAGTTCTCTTAGAGGGCAGCAGGAGACATTAAATTTTCATTCCTTGGAGGGTTTTGGAAGCATTAATATCATCGATTGTACTTTTAGGAGGTGTAAGAAAAGGTGGAGAGTGCAAAAGGTTTGGACAGATTTGGCCTTTTAAATCAGTTTAAAAGTTTTGGCCTTTTAAATCAGTCACTTCAGCTTTAAATCATTTGGCCTTTTAAATCAGTCACTTCAACGCATCATGCTCTTTAAGTGAGGTACCACTGTATAGACAGTGGTTCCTCACTTAAAGAGCATAATGGTACAGTGTCTATACAGTGGTACCTCACTTAAAGAGCATAATGCGTTCCACAGGATTGCTCTTTAAGCGATGTTGCTCTTTAAGCAAAACACCATTGGAAGTGACCGATTGTGACTTCTGGTGGGGGGGGGGGATTGAGAACCTCAATTTATTTGTTAAGTGAGTTTTTGGTTGGTTTTATTTGTCAAGCGAAGCGAACATTCAGAGAAAATTCTGCTCTTTAAGCGAGTTACTCTTTAAGCGAGGCGCTCTTTATGCGAGGTTTGACTGTAATGGCACTGAACATAGGTCTAATACAGTTGTACCTCGCTTAAAGAGCATAATGCGTTCCACAGGATTGCTCTTTAAGCGAGTTTGCTCTTTAAGTGAAACACCATTGTAAGTGACCAATTGTGGGGGGGATTGAGAACCCCGATTTATTTGTTAAGTGAGTTTTTGGTTGGTTTTAGTTGTTAAGTGAAGCAAACATTCAGAGAAAATTCTGCTCTTTAAGCGAGCTACTCTTTAAGCGAGGCGCTCTTTATGCGAGGTTTGACTGTATTCTATTTTTCGAAAATAGGACCTCCTCCTATAGTAAGGCACCCCCCTAATTTTCCCCACCTCGGAAATATAAGGCCCTCCCCCCAAAAAAATAAGGCACTCATCTCAATCTTGTCCTGGCAATCCACTATATCAGCAATAAATGTGTATTCTTATTCGTCATGGAAAAATAAGACATTCCCTGAAAATAAGACCTTGTGCATATTTTGGAGTTTTAAAAAAATATAAGACAGTGTCTTATTTTCGGGGGAAACACGGTAAGTGGTTTTTCCCATTGAAAAATTGTTGTACAGTAATACCTCGGATAACGCTAAGACTTGGTTCCACAAGTCTTGGTGTTATCCGATTTTTAGTGTTATCCGATGCATGTTAAAATCCTATGGGATGGATTGGATAACGTTAAAGCTCCATTGAGATAGATTGTAACCGCACAGGCTTTAGCGGTTGTTATCCGATCCATCCCATAGGATCTTAGCGTTATTCGATCCAATTCTCCCCAGATTACTTAACGTTATGCGATATTAGTGTTATCCGAAGTAAACGTTATCCGAGGTATTACTGTACAATTTTTCCCACATAGGAAAAATTGTTATGTGGGACACCATTTCCCCCACACACACCTAATTGTTAAGTGATTTCATTGCTATACCAGGCAACTGTTGTATGAGCTTCCAGTGTACATAGTAAGAAGAGTGTACTACAGGTATTTCCCCCTTCTCTTACTCCTTCCCAAGATATGACATGATGTTGTTCCCTGTGAAAAGTAGAATGTTTTGACAAAAGCACCTGAGAAACAAGAAAGCAGAAATCTTTGGGTGGCTTGTCCCCCGGCCACCCAGTATGCCTCCCTCAAGACCCACTGCACTTTGCTGGGGTGGCCCAGGCAGTATTGTCTTGGGTTTCATTCAGAAAGGCCAGGAAAAGCTACTTAAATTCAAAGTCTTGACACACACACACCGCCAAAAAATACCCCAACAACACAAAATGACACAAGATTAAACCCACGTTGAGCCGCACTTACAGTAGAATCGAACAGGGCTTGTTAGTCCACAAACTCCCATTGATTTAAATGAATTTGCTCCAACAGGGACTCAGCTGGATTTAGCTCGGGAAGACCAAACAAAGGCCATCATAATTTCGTATCTGAAATTATTCTGGGCTGCAAGGATTTTTACTGGAGAAACTCCTCTCAGCGGACGCCCGAATGAGGCTCCTTTTCATGTCCCCAAAAGCTGGGACAGAGACGGGCGCTCAATCTGCCACACAGGACCCGGGTCTCAAACTGCCAACTTGCCGGTCTTCCAGCTAACAAGGCGAGCTTCTTAACCACTGCAGCCGCTTAAAACAAAGGCTGAAGGGGAAAAGATGTCACCCACCCACCCACTCCATTATCATTTCCCCTGCCTGCTCTCTCTTTCGTGGAAGGAAGGCGACCTTTCCCTCCAAGCTCTCTCCGAGCAGCCCCAAGAAGGCAAATATAAAACCACCGAGCTTTTCTGTACCCATCTAAGGCCTGGCCAGGCTCCCCATTTATTCCCAAGGAGCTGCTTTCTTGGCCGCAGTGCTCCCTGTATGGCCGTAACAGGAGGAACCGAGGAAAGGGAAGAAGACAGAGGCAGCATGAGAAGGAAGGGTTGGAAGCTTTCAAGCTCGCCCCATCCTTCCAAAGTGCTGAGCAAAACATCTGGGAATCAGAAGACCCCAAAACACAACCTCTTCCTGATGTGGAGGGCAGCAAATACTTACGTCTCCCCAGCCCCTCCATTTTCCATTCAGTCTCCTCCACTGCCCCATAACGTCTCAGTGGCTTCTCCGCTTCCATCCTCTTTAACTCCATGCTTTCGCAGCTCTCTGACACGGTATTCCTTTCCTTGGAGCGGAGCTGCTCTCCCTTTTTATTTCACTGTATTTTGTTCTATTCACCCATCTCAGCTGGGGAGAGGGTGAGACAAGAGGGTGGAAGGAAGGAAACGAAGGAAGGAGCTGTCAATGCAGAATAGCTTGTTGTCCCCCCTCGTGGCTGCCAGACAGCAGCTCACCACATCCTTGGTACCCAAGGAAGAAAAGAGGGAGGCACAAGAAGAGATGGAGGGCACATGCTCAGCTAGAGATGCTCAGCCAAGAGAAGCACCCGTAGGGGGAGCAGAGGGAAGGAGGAGAGGCAGACAAACAATGGGGACGAGCATGCCGTAGTGCTGGGGGTGGTGGGACCGATTGGCTGAATATCTCTGGGAGGGAGGGCAGGAGCATAGAAATGATGAACAGTGTCCATTCAGAACAGAGGGAGAGGAGAAGGAAGGGTGGCATGGCTCTGAGTCTCTTCTCGCCCTTTCTGTTCCTCCATGCTGGGGACTGCAGTGGCTTAGTGGTTAAGATGCTGAACTTGATGGCTGGAAGGTCGGCAGGCCAGCAGTTCGAGACCTGAGTGCTGCAGAACAGAGTGAGTGCCCGCCATCTGTCCCAGCTCCTGCCAACCTAGGAGTTCATAAGCAAGAACCTGCAAAGAGATAAATAGGTACCACTTTGCTGGGGCAATTTGGTAAATGTTCTCTGTCTTCTGAATCCAGCCTAGCTGTGCGGTCTCAGAAGAACAGAATTAGCTCCATAGACTGGGCCAGTTCATTGATCCCTGTAGCTTGGTACTGTGTCAGTGATGGGATGTAACAGGTTCTCACCAGTTCGGCAGAACCGGTAGTAACTTTTCCCAGTGTCCCGGTCCCGGAGAACTGGTAGCAGCTTTTGGGGGGAACCACCTTTGGGGCTTACCTTTTCACTGGTTCCCCCACTGCACATGCACGCCTACAGTGCTTGGCGCATATGCACGGCCTCCTTGCTGTCCTCCCAAGCAGGGAGGAGGAAGAGAAGCTGCTAGCCTGAAGCTCCCTATAGCCTGAAGCTCCCCAGGGTAAGTGACTCACTGTTGGATGTGGTGTGTCTGTGTGTATTTTAATGTGTATTTCATACCTTTACCTATATTGACATACTACCACAGTACCATAAATACAGATTTATGTTTGGGGTGGGTGGATGGGTGTATTTTAATGTAATTTTTATTTTATTTATTTAATTTATTTACAGGTTTGTGTTGTGGGTGGGTGGATGGGTTGAGGGGTGTGTGTGTGTGCTTATTTTTATTTTATTTTATTATTTTATTAAAAAAAATTGGCCCCGCCTACATCATGACATCATGATGTTAGCTCCGCCCACACTGTGATGACGTCACTGTGGGGTAGTAAAATTTTTGACATCCCACCACTGTTAATTGTGTACACTAGAGACCTCTCCATGTACCTGACACCATAGCCTATGACTATGGGCTTCAGTGGCACTCCAGAGCAAATCCTGGCACCCCACCACATAGCAAATCTCAAGTGAAGACTGGAGAGACCGAAAAAAAGGAAGAAATTCAGCTACAGACTCTACCTTGTTCTAACCACATTTATAGTTTGCTCACTCCTTGAATTGTTGTTTTAATGTCTGCCTCAAGCCATGAAAGTGGTGGCTGGAGTGAAGAAGGGTCCCAGTTAGCTAGTTCCATTCCCAGGTACAGCATGATGGAGTGAGTGCCCGTCTCTGTCCCAGCTCCTGCCCTCCTAGCAATTCGAAAGTAAGAAATTGCAAGTAGATAAATAAGGATCATTTCGGTGGGAAGGTAAACAGCATTCCGTGCACTCTGGTGTCGAGGCATGCCTGCCACATGTCCATGGAAACATCTGCAGATGCAGGCAGCATTGGCTCTTTGGCTATAAACAGAGATGAGCACTGAGCCCTAGAGGCAGATACGACTAGCTTTTGAGCACGGCCGACTTTTACCTTTACTTTACCTTTACTAAGTGGCAGTGAGAATTTTTAAAAAATAGTAGCCATGTTAGTCTACCCCTGTATTTAAATGACAGCCTTCATGACTTGATCCACGAAAGCTCACATTTAAATACAGAGGTTAGTCTTTAAGGTGCCACATTTTTTGAGTCTTTTTTTGGTATTTTGTTTTGTTTTCTCTCTGATATATTCAGAAATGAAAGAGTGCCCCTGAACATGTACAGAATGATTTCTCCCATCTCTTTGACCACTTCAAAGGGGTTCTGTCTCTCCAAAGTATGCACAGCACACACCTGACAGAAGCATATGGTTAATTGCAAAGGGGTCTGGTGGCTTAGTGGTTAAGAAGCTCACCTTGTTAACTGGAAGGCCGGCAAGGCGGCAATTTGAGATCCGGGTACTGCTTGAGAGATCGAGTGCCCGTCTCTGTCCCAGCTCTTGGGCATTCCCTGAGCGAAGTTTCTTCCGCAAAAATCCTTTCAACCCAGAATAATTTCTGACACGAAATTATGATGATGATTAATTGCAGGGTGCATTTTTAGTTTTAAAAACCCTTTGTTGATCTTTGCTACTCCCACAGACCATCTGTCCCAACCCATTGCTAACTGAGCCAGTGTGGCTTAGTGACCAAATCCAGCGATGGGCCTGGGTAGCAATGGGGCTGGGTAGCGATGGGACCGGGTAGCGATGAGCCTGGGGAGCGATGGGCCTGTGGAGCGATGGGCCTGGGGAGCAATGGGGCCGGGTAGCGATGGGACCGGGTAGCGATGAGCCTGTGGAGCGATGGGCCTGTGGAGCGATGGGCCTGTGGAGCGATGGGGCCAGGTAGCAATGGGGCCAGGGAGTGATGGGACCAGGGAGCGATAGGGCTGGGGAGCGATGGGGCTGTGGAACGATGGGACTGGGGAGCAATCGGACAGGTGAGTTCCATGTTCTAGTTCCCTTTCAAACATTATATTCACTAAGTGGATTTGGACATCTCTCTGACCAACCACACAGGTAGTGATCATAAAAAGGAGGGAGGAGAACCATAAATGCCATCCAGGAGGTTTACAGGCGGAAAAGGCAAATATAAATTAAATACTGTATATGGCAGCTCCTTGCTCGCCTTCCATAGGTGGTCTGTGGGGGCTGGTTTATTGGAGAGCCAGAAGTTGTGAGGAAGCTATGCCTTGATTCCAGTCTCTGCTTTGGTGGTTGGCGATCAAATAGCAGGTGTGCTTCTGAGGAACTTGCTTTGTTCGAAAGCAAGAAATTGCAAGTAGATAAAATAGGGACCACTTCGGTGGGAAGGTAACAGCGTTCTGTGTGCTCCGGTGTCTAGTCATGCCTGCCACATGACCACGGAAAAGTCTGCAGAAGCAGACAGCGCTGGCTCTTCGGCTTTGAAACAGAGATGAGCACTGAACCCTAGAGTCGGATACGACTGCTTTTCAAACAAGGAAAACCTTTACGTTACTACAAGAACAACAATAATAGCAATGATAAAGACCTTAGTTGTAGTTGATTTTTAAAGATTGCACATTGATCTGTTTTTGAATGAGCTACTGCAAGATGCAATGTTTAAGTTTAAAAAGAATAAAATAAATATGTAAGTAACCAGCTTACCAAAGGAAAATCAAATGTTGCTTGACATGCAAAGGTAATGTTCACAGTAATGGGGCTAATTCAATCGATGTATACATTCCACTAGGCCAGTCCACTTCTGTTCTGTAGATCAGAAAGATTCCCTCGGGCTATTTTTGAGAACAAGAGAGATGGAAATGATTTACAGATTGTTGTTGTACTTTCAGAGGGAAAAGGCCAGACAGTGCTGTGAGTCACGCGCATAAGTAGCAGGTGGCGGTGCAGCTTTACAGCTAATTTGGAGGGTGGCGATTATGTTGCTGGGTTGGGCTGGCTTGATCCACTGGGAGCAACAAACAACTTAAGTGTGGGAGGAAATCCATGTGCCCATCTGGGATAGAAGAGAATTCTGAACATGACTTGAAACACAAGAGTAGACCTTCTTAACATGCAAGTAACCCAGCTCCTAGAAATAACAGTAGAAATGTCTGGAAATAAAGGCCTTTGGAAAGACATTACTGTACTTGCTTGTACCTATTGTGTGTTGTTGAATAATAGAAAGTCTTTGATAAAGTTCAACAGACTAAGATGGCAAAGTTGGTTAAATTAAAAAATATGTTCTTATGCATTTGGCAACAAAACCACGCCATGAAAGCTGAAGGCCTAACGACAGAGGACTTCTTCTTCTTCAGATACGGCAGTATCTGTTCCGGATAGTGGCTATCATCATGGCGATAGTCTTCCTGTTTAGTATCCTTTATGAACTGATCAGACTACTCTAATATTCCAATTATTTATTTATTTATCTGATTTGTATTACCGCCCAACTCCGAAGACTCTGGGCGGCTCGCAGAAAATAAAACCAATCCCATTTTAAAAACCAATAAAAGCCCCATTAAAATTGCTACCAAAAATTACTCCGACTCCTACAAATTAAGAGATTAAAAGAGGGAGAGTGTTTTTACTCAACCAGCTAGCAGACATGGGTCACCACATCACCGGTGCCCCACACCTGCTTTGCCAGCCAGGTATTTAGCCCTTTCCTGAAGGACAGCCACTCCGTCTAGAGACGGAGCTCAATTGGCAGGAGGTTCCAAAGGGCCGGAGCAGACACAGAGAAGGCCCTCCTTCTGGTGCTAGAGAGATGAGCCTCCCTAGCACATGGCACAATGAGAGAGCCTCTCCAGTCTGCTCTGGTGGGATGGGCAGATGTTCTCAGGGTGACACAGTCTCTTAATGTACCTTTCTAACTGGGCAGAAACACCAACAGAGACACCAGGAAGTAATTCAAACTTTCCCTGGTGTCGTATCTATTGGTAATTTTATTGGATTTGTATCCTGACTGTCTATCAAGTGCTTCATTCCTATTTACACTTCTGTCACTGGTGTGAATTTAAGGTGGATCCCAGCTTGCCATGAAGTGACCCACATCATCCATGGCATACATGAACCACGACATGCAGGATTTAACACCGGGACTGCAATGGACTGCCGCAGCCTGGAGGATATGGACAAGGTATGCCTTCACAGCCAGTCTATCTGCCTCCATGACCATTGGGAATCAGAGTTCCTCCTCTGCTCATTTTGCTGTTGGGTCCAATATGATGGTTTCCAGTGGCGTTTCCTCCATTGAGGGTGACCATCACCCTGCCTAAAGGGGCTCATCCGCCTGTAGCCATTGGCCCCTTTAGGGAGTCAGGTTAGTTAACCGCTGCCTGACACACGGCGTTGAGTCGCTGGCTGTACGGTCTACTCCTGAGATGGCGAACCTTGGCACTCCAGATGTTCTTGGACTTCACTTCCCAGAAGCCCAAGCCCCCATGAATCCGCACGAGCGGGTTTACTGCGATTCATCCGGCCCACGCTGCCCTCGTCGCTCCAGGAAGCAGAAGTAAAATGCTCCCTCTTCCCATTGATGCTTTCGATTCACCTGCCTCGCTTCCCCCACGCCTTTCTGCGCAGCCTCAGTCCGCCCCGTGGCGTCCTAGCGGGATTGTGGAGCATACCATAACAAAAACCAGATAAATTTGTGAGCCCCGCGAAAGCTGATAACACAGTGGTGGGTTAAAAAGAGTGTCCCCCAGGCCGCAGAGCCATGACACTTCCCAGGGACTGCTTGGCCTTTAATCCTTTCAGTTTTTTGTTGTTCAGTCGCACAGTCGATTCCGACCCTTTGCAATGACCCCATGGACCACCGTCCGCCAGGCACTCCTGTCCTCCACCATCCCCCT
>CP126900.1:7142500-7232500 GCA_030440675.1 Furcifer pardalis | reverse complement strand
AGAGATCTTGACTTACTCAGATAACATGAATCTCCTCGCAAAGATGTAAGAAGTGCATCCGCCATATTCCATATTTGTATAGCCAGCAAAACAAAAAATAAACCATACAGAGCTGGAAAAAGAAAGAACATTTAAATGACATTCTCAGAATCTTCTCTGGAAAGAATGGGAGTTCAGATCACCAATACATTAAGGGCAATGCTATATACTGTACTCCATTCCAGTAGCTTCCTAATGGCTAATCAATTAGGCATTAGAAAGATTTTGGCAGAGTTGTAATATGAGCTTGAGTGTTTTGATGGGAGAGAATGGAGTGAACAAGAAGACAAAAGCCTCCAATAAATCTCAAGGGGTGGGGGAGCTTTTGTTGATCATAACAGAACTGTAAAATATTGTTCAAGTCCATGGATGAATCTGCCAAGATCTCTGCAGGATAGATTTCTCAGGCCTGCTTGTTTATGCATCAAATGTTTATTTATTACATTTATTTTTAAAATGATAGCTAACTTTAGGGACCAAAAATTAGACTGGGAAAATTGTGGCCAGGGGATATAGTTAATATCCATCAGCCCCTCTGATCTGTTCCATGATCAAAGATTATGGAAGCTGTTGAAACAGAGATGAGTACTGAACCCTAGAGCCGGATACGACTGGCTTTCGAACAAGGGTGACCTCTATTGTCCAACATCATCTGGAGACCATGTTCTCCTCACATTATGAAAATGTTGTAGAAACACACTATAGATTTGGGAAGTAAACAAATGGAAAAGTCTAAATCAGGACAGGGTTTCTAGAAACATTCAAAGCACCAGGCAATACTATACTAAATATTAGGGGCTTTCGTGGCTCAGTGGTTGAGAAGCTCGCTTTGTTAGCTGGAAGGCTGGCAAATTGCAAGTTCAAGACTCGGGTACTGTATGACAGATTGAGCTCCCATCTCTGTCCCAGCTCTTGGGGACATGAAAGGAGCCTTATTTGGGCGACACCTGAGTGGAGTTTCTTCCACAAAAATCCTTTCAACCCAGAATAATTTCTGACATGAAATTATTATTCTACTAAATATTCATGTGACAAAAATGCATTAATGGGCTGGACTCTAGGTTGGAAAATAAGGTTGAGATTGGACAATTTACTTTTTTGAATTACAACTTCCAAAATGCAAGGCCATGGCCACTGGCTATGCGGGCTGTGGGATTCTGGGAAATGTAGTAAAAAAAACCCCATTTTCTAGTCTCTACTCCTAGGAAGTCTGGCCAGGTTATCATACTATGGTAATAGAGCAGACGGTACTGCCAGCGACTCAACGCCGAGCATCAGGTGGCAGTTAACTAACCTGACAACCCTAAGGACTAGCAGCCTTGGGTGCCTAAATCCACAGGGAAGAGTGATGGGTCTAAAGTGGATTAAATCCCACTTGAATCCATCTTGGTAGAGGGGCAGCAGCTTCATCAATCCTGGACTGAGGCTGAGGAGGACTTTGCATGCCATAAGGGCTCAGGACCGGAAAGTGACTTAAGGAGCTGGATCAGTGGTACGGGTGTCATGCTGCAATGCAGAAGGCAGATGAAAGGCCACTGCATTATATTCACAGGACAGTCTTCATGGCTGATCGCCACGATGATCACCAATATCCAGAATCAGATATGGCACAAGAAGAACTCCTCCTAGGATAGCATTAGAATAAAATGTTTTTGGTAGTGGATTTTATTATGACCAAATACTTTTGCAAAATGTCACAGCAATTCCCAACCATTTTATGAGGGATTTTTTTTTTTGCAACTGCTACAGTACAATTTCCTCACACTTCAAAAGTGTACTGTCTTGATCATGCCTTCAACACTACTGCATAGTTTTTATGTGATAACCACAGTTCCCACGTATTACATAATTCTCAGTGTGAGCATCAGAGCTCACAAGACCGATGGAGCAAATGGCACCAACACAATTGTCAATTGCAATTATAAGAGGGGTTATTTCTGTCAACACTATACAGTGGTACCTCACTTAAAGAGCATAATGCGTTCCACAGGATTGCTCTTTAAGCGAGTTTGCTCTTTAAGCGAAACACCATTGTAAGTGACCAATTGTGGGGGGGATTGCGAACCCCGATTTATTTGTTAAGCGAGTTTTTGGTTGGTTTTATTTGTTAAGTGAAGCGAACATTCAGAGAAAATTCTGCTCTTTAAGTGAGTTGCTCTTTAAGCGAGGCGCTCTTTATGCAAGGTTTGACTGTACTGTGCTAATAACCAACATACCAACTGTATCACTAGTGCTACAAAGCTGCTATACAATTTCATCCTCTGATAGTTTTTTAATCTCCATATTTTTACTGAGTCTGCCTCTACTTATTTGCCCTTGAAATAATACATGGAATAATTGCACAGGGGGAAAAAATAGTCCACCCAGTATTAACCATGATGCTCTAGCTGACTGTGACTCAATGATGCCACATCTTTGCATTCTCGATACCAACCAAAGGTGACAGAGAATGACTATGCAATGCATACACACCTCACTGCTGTTATTGTCCTTTTCAGCTGAAAAGATCCCGCCAGTAAGTTATGCAAAGTTAATAACAGTCCTTGCTTACAATGTTGTAATCAAAATAGCCTGATGGAAAAGGAAAAAAAAGGGGAAAGGAAGAAGAAAACAAGTGAATTCATTGCTTGCTCTTAAAGACAATGTTCTCAGTGTCCTTATAACGACCGGCTTCAAAGGCAAGGAGAACTAAATGGACAATGTCTCCCAGCCAAACCAGACCCACGTTGGCTAGGATGAAGCTGAAGAAGCAGATGATGGGAGGCCAATGCAGAGCTGCTATGCCACCTGGTGCCACTGTTCTCTGTCCCCTTCCAAGCTAAGTTTATGTGTTGTGCCTGATCCTGAGAACCCTTAAGCTCAGACATTATTGATATATCTGACTGAGAGGTAACTGTGCCATACTAGCAGGGCTGTGGTGGCTCAGTGGTTAAGAAGCTCGCCTTGTTAGCTGGAAGGCTGGCCAGTCGGCAGTTTGAGACCCGGGTACTGAATGACGTCTCTGTCCCAGCTCCTGCCAACCTAGCAGTTCGAAAGCAAAAAAAAAAAAAAAAAATTGCAAGTAGATAAATAGGGATAAAGAAGTGACAGACTTTACTGACTCCTAGAAATTAAAGCAGCAACCAATGTCTCATGGCCAATATTATTGAGGTCCCCCCCCCCCAGAAAGTACAGTAAAACACCGGATAATGATTGGATCAGATAACGTTAAAATTGCATAACGTTAAGTAATCTGGGGAGGGGAATTGGATCGAATAACGTTAAGGTCCTATGGGATGGATCGGATAACAACCGCTAAAGCCTGTGCGGTTACAATGTATCTCTATGGAGCTTTAACGTTATCCGATCCATCCCATAGGATTTTAACATGCATCGGATAATACTAAAAATCGGATAACACCAAGACTTGTGGAACCAAGTTTTAGTGTTATCCGGTGTTTTACTGTAAATGAGTCTCAGTGGAAATGGGCACGGGGACGGAGCCAGGATTCTAGATGGGGGAGGGGGTTTCAGGAGGGGCAAAATGTTTACAGACAGGGCAACAATGTCACACTCACATATATAACATTGGCATCCTGGGGTGGGGTGTGGGTGGGTGGGCTGTTAGCTCAAGAGGGTTATCGCCCCCCCCCCCCCGCCCCAGCTACTGCCCTGAATTGACATTAAATTATGTCTCTGACTGTGAGATCTTCTTAGGAACAATCTTTAAAGATTCACAACCAAGTACACTAGGAGTACACTACTGTATTTGTACAGTACTTGTACTTGTACAGTACAAGTACTGGAGTACACTAGGAGAAAGGACTGCGGTGGGTCAAGTGGTTAAGACGCTGAACTTGAAGACTGGAAGGTCGGAGTTCGATTCCTGGGTACTTCACGACGGAGTGAGTCTCTGTCCCAGCTCCTGTCAACCTAGCAGTTCAGAAGCAAGAAATTGCAAGCAGATAAATAGGTACCATTTTGGTGGGAAGGTAAATGGCACTTTGTGCCCTCGGGTTTTTGAGGCACGCCGGCCACATGTCCACAGAAACGTCTGCAGACGCAGACAGTGCTGGCTTTTTGTCTATAAACAGAGGTGAGCACTGAACCCTAGAGTCGGATACAGCTGGCTTTCGAGCAAGGGCTGCTAGCTTGGCCATTACTATTTCACAGCCCGAGGTGCTTTTTGCTTGCAGCCACATTGACTGATGGAGAACTCATGTAGAATTCCACAAAGCTGCTTCTAGCCAGGCTTGTATGGGAACAAATAACAATGCGGCCACAGAAGGTTTTTATGAGATAATCCGATTTGTGCTCTCTTTCACTGCCTATCAGAGTGCGATGTAGGAAATGACACAGAAAGAAGTGGTTGTATTTGCAGCCATTTTCTCCCCCCTCCTGCAAGTTTTGCTTATGCCATTCGACGTCTGGGTGATGCATAGAGTCATCATTTTATTTTATTTTATTTTATTTTATTTATTTTATTTTATTTTATTTATTTATTTATTTATTTATTTATTTATTTATTTATTTATTTATTTATTGTTCACATATAGTACAGCATCCATACCCAGAAGAAAGCAGAGGTAATTCCCAAGGGCGTTGGCTTTATTTTACTCTTCATAAATGCAAAAGACCATAAGAAATCAAATTCGAAAGTATATTCAGAAGAAAAAAGAAATTGGATTATCACCGTAAAGAAAGGAAGGGAAAAGAATGAAAAAATGTATGCATGAATTTCAAGAAAAGGAGGAAGAAATGTCCAAATTTTTAACCAGTACAATGTTTATATGCCACTTGTTTAAATCTTGAAATAGTTAAAGGTACTTAATGTGTTAGCTTATATCAGGGGTTCACAATCTACAGCCAGACCTAGCCAGAGGCGCCATTCCATGTGGCTCGCCATTCCATGTGCCGAAAACAACAAAAAATGCACACACACCCTTGCTCCTGTCCAAACAGCCCAAGTAAAGGTAAAGGTTTCCCTTGCTCGAAAGCCAGTCGTATCCGACTCTAGGGGTCAGTGCTCATCTCTGTTTCTAAGCCCAAGAGCCAGTGCCGTCTGCTTCTGCAGACGTTTCCACGGTCGTGTGGCAGGCATGACTTAGACACCGGAGCGCACGGAACAGCCCAAAACACACCATAAATGCGTCTGCAGCTTTCCATTTTGTGTGGATAAATAATAAATAAATAAATTCAGAGACTTGGCATTCTGGGAATTGAAGTCCCAAGAACGGCTGGAGTCCCAAGGTTTGCCGTCAAGGGGGGGTCTACTCTATTACCATAGCACAGTGACGGCCAACCTTGGCGCTCCAGATGTTCTTGAACTTCCAATTCCCAGAAGCCCCCGATCAACCGGAGCGTTGACTCGGGCTTCTGGGAACTGAAGTCCAAGAACACCTCGAGTGCCAAGGTTAGCCATCGCTGCACAGCAAGATAACCTTGCCCGTTAATCTGAATAGGTTCATGTGAGAAGCAGCAAGGCGGGAAAAACCTGAGGGGAATTTTCACACCTCCAGGGAGGCGGAGCTTGGGGGCGTGCCCTCACCGCTAGGGGGCGTGGCTTCACCTGAGGCAGCGCGAGTCTCGCTCTCGGCGTTGTTGGGGGCGGAGCTGGGCAAGGGTCGGGGGCGGGGCTTGCGTCACGTGCGGGGTATAAAAGGAGAAGGTTAGGCGGGGACCCGGTCAGTGTCTGCGGGCGGGAGGGAGGCGGCTGGTCTTTCGCCCACGGGACGACCGGAAGTGGAGCCATGGCGGCGCCGTCGGCCGAGAAAGGTGAGGCCGCCTGTCACGTGATAGCCCCGCAGTCACGTGATGGATGGGGTCGTGGATGCTTCTCACCGTTCGCCTCCTTTGTGGAGCAGCTGTTAAGTGGGGGTGGGGGGGGCCGAAGGTGCCTTTGGATTAAATGCACCTTTCTTAATTAATTCCAGATTTCCCACCCCACATCTTCCTCTATTATATTATTATTATTTATTAATAATAAATAATTTATTATTTATTATTTATAAATTTAATTAAATAATAATAATAATAAATAAATTACACTTAATACCCCGCCCCAATCGGGAGGACCCGACTCTGAGCGGCTTACATGAGGCTAAAAAAATAAGAATAAAAACAGACGACAATCTACATCAATAAAAACATCAAGTTAAAAAGTCATCAAAATTTAACCACAGAAATTAAAAACATCCCGATATCTGGACTGCCAAAATGAAGCCACTTTCTTCTTAGCTTCCTCTGAGAGTAAATAAAACATAGGGAGCTCCCTAGACACAAGGAACATTAAAGGAGCATATGGCTGAGAAACTTGGGTTTTTTTGGCCAATAACAAATCCAAGAAATGTATGAAGTGGTAGCCTTGCAAGTTGTGCAAGCATAGAAATGCATGGAAATGCAAGCATGGAAATGCATGGAAATGCAAGCATAGAAAAGCATGGAAATACACCTTTCTTATTAATTCCAGATTTCCCACGCCACATCTTCCTCTTCTTTCCCATCCCCATCTGGACTGCCAAAATGAAGCCACTTTCTTAGCTTCCTCTGAGAGTAAATAAAACATAGGGAGCCCTAGACACAAGGAACATTAAAGGAGCATATGGCTGAGAAACTTGGGTTTTGGCCAATAACAAAGCCAAGAAATGTATGAAGTGGTAGCCTTGCAAGTTGTGCAAGCATAGAAATGCATGGAAATGCAAGCATGGAAATGCAAGCATAGAAATGCATGGAAATGCAAGCATAGAAATGCATGGAAATGCAAGGATAGAAATGCATGGAAATGCAAGCATAGAAATGCATGGAAATACACCTTTCTTATTAATTCCAGATTTCCCACCTCACATCTTCCTCTTCTTTCCCATCCCCATCTGGACTGCCAAAATGAAGCCACTTTCTTAGCTTCCTCTGAGAGTAAATAAAACATAAAAATAAAAAATAAAAAAAATAAAAAGACACAACATGTGGCACCTTAAAACTCCTGCATTGACCTGTGAGCTTTCGTGGATCAAGCTCACAGTTAAATACAGGAGTTAAAAGGTGCCACAACATTTTTTTTGTCTTTTTTTTTTTTGCTGTTCTGTTTTATTTACTCTCAGAGGAAGCTAAGAAAGTGGCTTCGTTTTGGCAGTCCAGATATCGGGATAGGAAAGAAGAGGAAGATGTGGCATGGAGAATCTGGAATTAATAAGAAAGGTGTATTTCCATGCTTTTCTATGCTGACTTCTTTGTCAGACCCAGAGGCGTAGCTACCGCCGTATCTGCCGTATCAATTATACGGGGGCCCCGGGCCACGGGGGGCCCCAACAAGCGTAAGCAAAACAAATCTTTACCCTTCCTAAGGGCCCCCAAACAAATTTTTATACGGGGCCCCGCCAAGGCACACTACTCTTCTGGACTCAGACCTCATGTTGGGTATCTTGAGATCTTGAAAACTAACACAATTTTGTATCTTTTCTTTTGTTACCCTGACACAGTGTTCCCCAGCCTTTGGTTTTTGGACTTCAATTCCTAGAAGCCTAAGTCAATTCCCCAAAGCATTTCTATGCATTTCCATGCATTTCTGTGCTTGCACAACTTGCAAGGCTACCACTTCATACATTTCTTGGCTTTGTTACTGGCCAAACCCAAGTTTCTCAGCCATATGCTCCTTTAATGTTCCTTGTCTAGGGAGCTCCCTCTCCACTGAAACACCCTGTTTTACCTACGTTCAGGGGACTCTGTGCTTTTTGTGTGTGGTAAGAGTAAGAGTTACTCCGTGTCTTCTTGATCCCTTCAAACTTATCCTTGGGGATGCCTGACTCGGATAATTAATTAATTTAATGTCCTGCCGTTGCACATTATTTCATTGAGATTTGTGAAATTAGTGATCTGCTTCTCAGCTTTATGGGGCTGCAGTGGCTCAAGTGGTTAAGACACTGACTGGGAGGCAGAAGGTCAGCCGTTCAAAACCTGAGTACTGCCTGACGGAATGAGCCCTCGTTTCTGTCCCAGCTCCTGCCAACCTAGCAGTTCAAAAGCAAGTAGATAAATAGGGACCCCTTTGGTGGGAAGGTTTAACACACCTTCCATGCACTTCGGTGTCTAGGCATGCCTGCCACATGTCTATGGAACCGTCTGCAAACACCGACAGCACTGGCTCTGCAGCTATAAAACAGAGATGAGCACTGAACCCTAGAGTTGGATACGACTGGCTTTCGAGCAAGGGTGACCTTTACCTCTCAGCTTTAAATGTAGAAACAGACATAATAGCCAATAAACTTCAAAATCCGTGATAGGAAGATGGGGAAAGTGCACAAAAAGAAACAAGTTTAAAGTCACAAGACTTCTTTGTCAGACCTCATGTTGGGTATCTTGAAAACTAACACAATTTTGTATCTTTTCTTTTGTTACCCTGACACAGTGTTCCCCAGCCTTTGGTTTTGGGACTTCAATTCCCAGAAGCCTAAGTCAATTCCCCCAAGCAGTGTGCTTACTTAGGCTTCTGGGAATTGAAGTCCCCCTGCGCTGCGTGTGCCTCACGTTGGGAACCACAGTGCCTGACACAAAATGTCATTCTAATACATGCAGAGTTAGATTCTCAGCTCAGTGAATGGCCAACAACAACCAAGGAATAAAATTGCAATCTCCATATGCCTTAAGATGAGGCATGTACAGTGCTGGTAAATAGTGTTTATAGCAGGGGTGGCCAAACTATGGCCCACGGTGCCAAATCATCTGTCCTTCGCCACTCCTGGAAGTGAAAATAAAACATGCGCGTGCATGCGCAAAATGCTGCTGTAAATGACCCGCAGCTTTCAAAAGTGTTTAAGACAGCGGCGGGCGTATTTATGGCAGCGTTTTGCACATGCATGGGCATGTTTTACTTCCACTTCTGGTGAGAGGAACCATGTGACCAGCCTACTCAACCACGTGACCGGCCCATGGCCCGAAAAGTTTGGCCACCCCTGGTTTATAGGGCGACCTGTTCCCTACCTTCACCTTTAAAGGGCCCGAGGGGGAAAATATGTAGTAGATGTTCCCCATTATGCCTGAGAAAACAATAGGCTGCCATAATTATAGATAGCATTTTGCACAGGACAATGCAATC
Source organism: Furcifer pardalis (assembly GCA_030440675.1). Lineage (NCBI taxonomy): Eukaryota > Metazoa > Chordata > Lepidosauria > Squamata > Chamaeleonidae > Furcifer > Furcifer pardalis. The sequence goes on along the minus strand of CP126900.1, from coordinate 7,223,394 downwards.
TTGTATTTCCTTATTACTCTACAAGTGATCCATATGACAATGGGGATTTTGCTGTAATACATATCATTATTAAAAAGTGTGATAATTATGGGAAAGAGTGGCATCAAATATGCCTATAGTTTTAATGTGTGCGACAAGCCAGTTGTGAGCATTTGGTGTAAGAGCCAAAGTGGTACAGTATTGTCAGATTAGAACATATGAGACCTGCGTTCAAATCTCTGTTTGGCCATGAGAACTTATTAGGAGGTGGCAGCGGTAAACCACTCTGAGCATTACACATACACTAGTACCCCGGATAACGTTAAGACTTGGTTCCACAAGTCTCGTCGTTATCCAGTTTTTAACGTTGTGCGATGCATTGATCACACAACGTTAAAAAAAGCCCTGTTTCCCTGGAGGCTGCAGCAAGCCAGGATGTCGGGATTTGAACCCTGACGTTTTGACTTGCTGCACTGGCTGAGGACATCGGGGAGGCCCAGAAACAGTTTGGATCGGGTCTCCCCACCTCCCTGGACCCGGCGGGGGGGGGGTCCAAAAACCCCAAAATTGGTTTAAAAAAACAGACTTTTTTTTACCAATTTGGGGGGCTCTGACCCCCCTGCCGGGTCCAAGGAGGTGGGGAGACCCGATCCAAGCTGTTTCTGGGCTTCCCCGACTTCCTCAGCCAATGCAGCAAGCCAGAATGTCGGGATTTGAACCCTGACGTTTTGGCTTGCTGCACTGGCTGAGGACGTCGGGGAAGCCCAGAAACAGCTTGGATCATGTCCCCTGCCTGCTCCAGAGAGATCAGAGGACCCGATCTACAGCTGCAGGGTGGCTGGGGAAGCTGACGGGGACTCCCTGTCGGCTTCCCTAGCCACCCGCCCTTGCCTCCGCAGCTGTGGGGTGGCTGGGGAAGCCGACGGGGGAGCCCCCCATCAGCTTTCCAGCCTCCCCACCCCTGCCTCTGTAGCTGCAGGGTGGCTGGGAAGCTGAACGGAGGACCCCGTTCAGCTTTCCAGCCACCCTGCTGCTAAGAATGACTGTTTCGGATAACGCTAAAAATCGCGTTATTCGATACAAGATTTTTCCGAAAATCTTGTAACGTTATGCGGTTTTAGCGCTATCCGGTACTAGCGTTATCCGGGGTATTTTTGTACCTTGAAACCCATATTAGGATTGTTGTTAAGTCAAGAGGAAATTAATTTGTCCATTTGTTTGTTATCTTTTCAGCTTACTACAGGTTCCTTGTGCTTTTCTTCAATTGTCTCTTGACCTTTGGCTCTTACTTCTGCTTTGATATCCCCAGTGTTTTGCAAGAGCAGTTCCAAGGGGTAAGCATTTAGCTGCAAAAAGGTAGTGATAACTGCTGTACAAGCATGAAGATCAGATCAAAACTTAATGCTATATTATAAGCTGTCTTAATTGTGCTGGAAAGTTAGGATAGAATTCCTCACGATTAAATAATAATAATAAAATCTATTGTTGAGGATCCCAACTGTTCTTCTGACTCTGGAATTTTCTAGTTAGAAAAGTGATCTACCACAGAGTGATGGGTCTTCCATCTTCTAAAGTTCATGATATTTCATGTTATCTTATCCCATGCCTGTGATTCTCAGAGTACAGTTGTGCCTCGCTTAAAGAGCATAATGCGTTCCACAGGATTGCTCTTTAAGCGAGTTTGCTCTTTAAGCGAAACACCATTGTAAGTGACTAATTGTGGAGGGTACTGCAAACCCCAATTTATTTGTTAAGCGAGTTTTTGGTTGGTTTTATTTGTTAAGCGAAGTGAACATTCAGAGAAAATTCTGCTCTTTAAGTGAGTTACTCTTTAAGCAAAACGCTCTTTATGCGAGGTGAATGTGGAATACAGTATTTGATTCTTTAGGTATTGTAAGCTGTATCTCCAAGAAGCTGTACTTTATATGGCCAGTAGGTAAAGAGTGAAAAGTAGAGACATCAAATTGCAAACAAAAATTCATATAGTCAAAGCAATGGTATTCCCGGTGGCAATGTATAGTTGTGAGAGCTGGACCATTAGGAAAGCTGAGCCCAGAAGAATAGATGCCTTTGAGATGTGGTGTTGGAGGAGAGTTTTGCGAGTCCCCTGGACAGTGAGGAGAACAAATAGGTCAATCTTAGAAGAAATCAACCCTGACTGCTCCTTGGAAGGTCAAATAATAAAGATGAAGCTAAAGTACTTTAGACATCAAATGAGAAGAGAGGATTCACTTGAGAAAGCCTTGATGCTGGGAAAGGTGGAGGGCAAAAGAAGAAGGGGGCGGCCCAAAATGAGATGGCTAGATGGTATTGTAGACACAATGGGCACAAAGGTGAGCGAGTTGAGGAAGATGGTGGAGGTCAGAGGTGCCTGGGTCACGGAGGGTCGGAATCGACTGTGCGACTGAACAACAACAAAAGGTAAAGAGTTGTGAAAGTTGTAGTGTAAATATTTTGAATGACGGACAGCCCCTGTCTTTTCCTAATTAGAGAAATGAAAAGCTTGTCCATCTTGGCCCTTGGTTGTTGCTTGAATTCAGGATCCTTTTTTTATGCCCAATTTTATCCAGAATCTTACCTGTCCGAACGGGACAAGCAATGGCACAGGAGCTAATGGAACGGTGGAATGTGTGGAGGGTCTAGGAATGACACCTGAGGAATACAATCTTTTATATGCCATCTATGCCTGGACGTGAGTCTCTATCACCTCACTTTTTCCATAGAGAAAGATATGCAAATATATGCAAATAGGAAGGGGAAATAAGTAATGGCAGAATCATACATATAAACACTCTTGCATTTCTTTCCTTTCTCTCCTAGTAATGCCTTGGTGGTGATTGTGGCTGGCTTCTTGATTGATAAACTTGGAAACCGCTGTAAGTTTCAAGGAGATGGAGTGATGGCCAGTTCTTTTTCTTTGTTGATAGTCCAAACTGTGTGATCATTTGGAAAGGCTTTTCTGTCTGCTCCTCGGTCTTTTGAGGAATATGTAGTTTCAATGAGGAAGAAGATCTCTTTTTGTCGCTGCGGCATTATTAAGGCAGACTCCAGCCTTGGGAGGTCTCCCATCAATACATGGGGTGATTTATTTTCCGGCAAACATTTGAACTGCCTATCTCCGTGATGGCGAACCTTTGCACTCTAGATGTTCTTGGAGCGTTTTACTTCCACTTCCAGGAGCGATGAGGGCCGTGCAGGCTGGGTGAATCGCAGTAAACCCATTCATGTATGCTTGAGCCTCTGGGAATTGAAGTCCAAGAACATTTGGAGTGCCGAGGTTCGCCATCACGGGCATAGGGTTTCACTCTGTGCAGGATGATGTTACACAGCTTGGGGCAGTGATGGCAAACCTTTTAGAGACCCAAGTGCTCAAACTGCAACCCAAAACCCACTTATTTATCTCAAAGTGCCAACATAGCAACAGGGAAGGAAGGAAGCGCTCCCATTGGACTGTTGGGCAGAGGGGTGGGTGAACTCTGTGCTGAGGGGAGAGAGGAAGCGCTTCTGATTGGCTGGTGGGCAGAGGGGCGGGGCAAACTCTGCGCTGGGGTGATTGCATGGGTGCTGACAGAGAGGGCTCCAAGTGCCATCAAGCATTTAGTCATGCCTGCCACATGTCCACAGAAACATTTGCAGATGGAGACAGCGCTGTCTCTTTGGCTATAAATGGAGATGAGCACCGAACCCTAGAGTCGGATACAACTGGCTTTCGAGCAAGTACAGCATTTACCTTTAAAATAGTTGCTGCCTCCTTTCCACAGTGACAAAGTTTGTAGTATTGAAGAGAAGACATATTATTTTTCAACCTGAGACAGAAAACCTAACAAGCAATGGATCTGTATCTCTTTTTTTTTGTCAGTAAAAATATAATTATCAACAGTTTGAATTTTTTTTAAATGAATGTAAAACCAGCTGCTCGTGTCTTATCTTAATAACGATAGGGCTGGCCTTCGAAATGATCAAGTCTGCGGGCCATTTATTGAGAAGAAAGTGTTATGTATGTATATATGCACATAGATGCCATAAAGTACAAAGTTGTAAACAGAGCCCTCTTGTTTAATTTCTTCTACATCTTTTTGTTCTTTCCTTAATTGTATTTCTCTCTCTCTCTCTCCTTAGTCGGAGTCTTTGTCTTCTCTTTCCTTACCGTCCTGGGGTCGTCCATTTTTGCCCTGGGCTCTCACTTCAGAGGGACGCCCTACCTCCTGCCCCTCATGCTGACGGGCAGGTTGCTTTTTGGTTCTGGAAATGGGTCACTCACAAGTAAGAAACGATGTCGAAGAAAACCCCTTCCTAGGTTAGGCTGTATTTAATGCTAAGCCATGGTTTAATGCAGGGGTTCCCTACCTAAATCCTGTGGGCCAGATCTGGCCTGTGGTTCCATTTCATGTGGCCCTCCACCCCTCCAAGGACATTCAAGAAACAAAATGAAACAGTTGTGACAAAATGCCCCCCCCCCCCATCGTGCAGGCAGGGCAAAATGGCCGTCCAGCCCTCTGAGCTGACAGAGAGAGCGTGACCCGGCCCCTGGCTTGAAAAGGTTGGAAATACCTGGTTTAATGTGAACCAAATAAAGATATGTGGGCTCTTGTGATGTCTTAGGCTTGAGAGGGTCCTTTTTGCACCTCCCACAGCATGACTAAGACGAGGGTTAAACCATCTGCAATTGAGATAGTTTTCTACCTGAGTGAAACCTGCTATGCCTCTTGACAGAGGCTGCTTGGGAAAGAGACTCCAGTGGCTTAGTGGTTAAGACACTGAACTTGATGACCGTAAGATCAGCAGGTCAGCAGCTTGAGACCCGAGTCCTGCACGACGGAGTCAGCTCCCGTCTCTGTCCCAGCTCCTGTCAACCTAGCAGTTTGAAAGCAAGAAATTGCAAGTAAATAAATAGGTACCACCTTGGTAGGAAGGTAATCAGTGGTCTTCAGAAAGTTTATACCACTAATTTAACTAATCTTGTATTATGCTATCATTTCTGTTGATCACCATCACCACCCGTCCTTTAAATCAGGAGTTCTCAACCTTTTTAAGCGGGGGCCAGGTCACACTCCCTCGGTCAGCTTTGGGGGGCCAGACAGCCATTTTGCCCTTCCTCCGCCACATGGCACTTCCAAGTGTGATGGAGGCAGTGGGGGCCCACAAGAAATGGGGCTGTGAGCCACACCTGGTCGTGGGCTGCAGGTTGAGAACCCCTGCTTTAAGTATTGTATTTTCTGTAACTCTTACCTTCCCTGCCTGAAGCAATTTATCGAAAGACTGGGTTAAATTATATAAAATGCTTAAAATATATGGATTTGAGGCCTGCTATTGTGGTTGTCCGTGTTAATCGTCATCCCCTTACTTACCAGTTATTTTTTAATCTTTTCATCCAGTGAGCTGAGGCAGGATTTATAGTCGTTGTCCTCTTTTAATCCTTGGGGCAGCTCTGTCAAGTGTGTCAGTTTGGGGAAGGGTCATCCAGTGTATTCCACTCATTAACATCGATATCTCTTTTGCTTTTTGAGTTGTGCAGAATCGCATCACGGCCATTTGGTTCAAGGGGAAAGAGCTGGCGTTGGCATTTGGGCTCACACTCTCCTTCTCCCGGCTTGGAAGTGTCCTCAATTTTTTCTTCACCCAACAGTTTGAAAGCCATTTTGGAATGCACTGGACTCTCTGGGGAGGTGAGTTTCTCTTTGTTTGATAGATCCCAGGAATGTGACTGTACTGGTTGGAATGTTCTGGAAGTTGTACCTATCAGGGCAGAATGTATGCCCTGGTTGTAGACTACCCAAGATGGAGATTTCAGTGCATGGGAGACCCTCTAGAAAATACCAAAGGGACTGGAATGTGTAAACATACTGGCCTGGTGGATTGGAAGAGATAAAGCCTAATGTGTGATGGACAAGTTATATTGTATGATCATTGGCTGGATTCCTTTAGGGCAGGGATCAGCAAACTTGGCTCTCCAGATGTTCTTGGACTTCAATTCCCAGAAGTCCTGATCAGCAGGCATACTGACTTGGGCTTCTGGTAATTGAAGTCCAAGAACACCTGGAGAGCCAAGTTTGCAGATCCCTGCTTTAGGGGAATGGCTAGGAGGTGGACCCTGAGGGAGGAGGTCTAACCCAGAGGAAGGGGGGAAAGAGTCTCTCTTGGACCCGATGCTTGGAGCTAAGGGAGAACTGCAATCATGTAGATCAGTGTTTCCCAAATGCTGGTTTTTGGACTTCAATTCCCAGAAGCCTAAGTCATTTCCCCAAAGCACTGATCAGCCAATGTACTGACTTAGGCTTCTGGGAATTGAAGTCCACCTGTGGGCTGTGTACCCCTTGTTGGGAACCACTGATGTAGATGCTTAAGCCAAAAAGAAGGCCACTGGGCTTTCCCCAAAAAGCAGCTTTCTTTATTTTGATATGCTTTCTGAACTTTTGATGAATTTTCTTCTGTAACTTACTCTGATTACAGTGTACTTTTGAATTACCCGAAGATGACTGGAGTGTTTACTTGGCTCAGCACTACCTTATCTACACTAATTGATTTCCTATGAGCTACCTTGCTTACCACCTAGATCCAGATCAGGAGTGAGAGGGCAAGCTTAAAAAGCCTGGACTGTCTAGCCAGGAGAGCAGGCAGTATCAGGTAGGATCCCATTACGAGGAGGCCAAGGTGCTACTTGTGAGTAAGAGGATCCTGATGGTACTTCCAAGCAAGGAAACTTTGCAAGCTCTAACATTTGGCTTGTTGTCTTTCTGTAATGACCCATGTGAATTCATAAAGATTTAGACCATCTTTTACCATTTTTCTACCCTCTATAATTCTCAGCTAACCTGACCTCTCGTAGTGGTTGTACTGTAGCATATTTAGAGGGTTGAGTTAGAGGAGGGGTGCCCAAACTACATCCCGTGGGCTGGATCCAGCCCATAGGGCCAGATCATCTGGCCTGCTCCACTCCTAAAAGTGGAAGTAAATGTGTATTACTTCCGCTGCCAGCAGTGATGAGGGCAACGCGGACTGTATGAATCACAGCAAACCCATTTGTGTGGATTCAGGGGGGCTTGGGCTTCTGGGAATTGAAGTCCAAGAACATTGGAGTGCCAAGGTTCACCATCACGGGACTAGTCTAACACTCTTAAACCCTTCCAGCAATTGAGATTCTAGTAACTGTTCCTTTGTTTCTTTCTAGGAACTTTGCTATGTTTGCTGGGGTTTCTGTCGGCCATCACCGTCAGTGTACTAGACCGAGCCGGCATGAAACAGCTTGGCTTGGATGGAGTTATCCGGCAAGAGTCCAAGAAAGTGGTACGTGAGGCAGAAAACATCGGCGCACCCTTTTTATTGTTTTGTTTTGTGAGGATTATTCATTAACGGCAGCCAGGAGAAGGAACCAATACAGTGTGTGTTGATTGGTAGTTTGGGGTTATCTAAACCATTGTGAACACCATGTTTTACTTCCGCTTCTGGGAGCAACGAAGGTGATGTGGGCCGGATGAATTGACATCAAGGGCCGGATCCAGCCTGTAGGCCGTAGTTTGGGCATCCCTGCTTTATCGTTCTGGTTTTTGCTTGGCGTGAAATGTGCCGGATATATGCCAGTGTGTAACTGATGGTGTCTGCCCAATGAGAGCCACCAGTAGCAACTCTTGGTCTATCACCGGACTAGTCCTGGCACAGAATGTACCTGTATCCTTCCTGTTATGGCCCTTGTGCTTCTGACACTAAACTTGGTGATGGGCTATGGCAGTGATGGCGAACCTTGGCGCTCCAGGTGTCCTTGGACTTCAATTCCCAGAAGCCCCCTGGTTAGCAGGAGTGCTGACTTGGGCATCTGGGAATTGAAGTCCAAGAACACCTGGAGTACCAAGGATGGCTATCAGTGAGCTATGGTGAAAATACAGGCCTAGAGTGTTCCAAGCTTCTAAGCTTTGGATATGCATAATTGACGTGCTTTTTCCCCTTTTAATTTGCAGCGAGTTCAGGACGTCCGGTACCTGCCCCTTCGTTACTGGCTGTTGGTTCTTACCATCATGTTCTTCTACAATGGGATCTTCCCCTTTGTGGCAGATGCCAGGTAACTTGCTCCAGGAAATGCTGCTACTCCCAATAGCTCACGGTCCAAGCAGAGATTCCCAGACACGGTTCTGAGGTGAGCTGCTGCTCCTCCTCCTCTCATTTGGAACTTAGGTCCATCGTTACAGAAGGGAAAAATACATGATGTCTGTTAAAAAGTAAAATCCTAATGAATATAGATGGGGGCAGCCCAGTGGGCTTGCCAGACCTTTTCCTTTTGCCCAAGAGATCTTGCAACTGCCATCAGAGAGACATTGTAGAAGGTCTAGTGCCAATCTAAAAATGTAAATTGTACACCGAAATTTTACGGAGACCTGGACCATTAGGAAAGCTGAGCGCAGAAGAATAGATGCCTTTGAGATGTGGTGCTGGGGGAGAGTTTTGACAGTCCCCTGGACAGCGAGGAGAACAACTAGGTCAATCTTAGAAGAAATCAACCCTGACTGCTCCTTAGAAGGTCAAATAGTAAAGATGAAGCTAAAGTACTTTGGACATCAAATGAGAAGAGAAGATTCACTTGAGAAAGCCTTGATGCTTGGAAAGGTCGAGGGCAAAAGAAGAAGGGGGAGGCCAAAAATGAGATGGCTAGATGGTATTGTAGACACAATGGGCACACGGCAGAGCGAGTTGAGGAGGATGGTGGAGGACAGAAGTGCCTGGCGGACAGTGGTCCATGGGGTCGTAAAGGGTCGGAATCGACACTGTGCTCAAACTTTTCAGGCCGTGGGCCAATCGATCACATGGTTCAGGGAGCTGGTCACTAAGGCCCGGGGGCTGGATGCGCCCCCCGATGCCAAGTCATCCGACCTGCAAAGCCCTCATCGCTCCTAGAAGTGGAATTAAACGCGCCTGCGCACGGGCGTGTTTTGCTTCCGCTTCCGGGAGCGACGAGGGCAGCGCAGGCTGGATGAATTGCAGTGAATTGCGTGTGGATTCACAGGGTGCTTGGGCTTCCGGGAATTGAAGTCCAAGAACATCTGGAGTGACAAGGTTCGCCATCATGGACCTAGGGAGAGAGCCTAGAACAGTGGTCGTGAGCACAGTGTAATCGATAAAGGTTTGGCTTCTTGACTTGTCTGTGCTTCCATGGCCAGATCAGCTGTCTTGGACCTTGTGATCAGCAACAGAAATAGCAGGAACCTTGGGTGAACATGCCCTCTGGAGCAGGAGGGACCAAACTTTTTGCGCCACTGACTGATCACATGGTATAGCAGGCCCATCAAGTGGTTCCTCCCACTGGAAGCGGAAGTAAAACGTGCCGGCGCATGCACAGAAAGCTGCACTGTGCGCAGGCGTGCTTTACTTCTGTTTCTGGGAGCAACAAGAGTGGCATGGGCCAGATGAATTGGTGCTAGGGGCCAGATCTGGCCCACGGGCTGTAGTTTGGACAACCCTGCTCTTGAGATTCACTGTGCCGATAACAAAAAGCTAGTGAAGTTGACTAAAGAGAATCAAGAGAGAAATTGCTTTTTCTGAGGGAAAATGTTTCCTATTAATTCTGGAGCAAAAAAATTAACTTCCAGAATTCTAATGGTTTCCCTGTCCTGCATCTTCTTTCTAGCAAGTTCATCCAAGACAAGTATCCTGGCTACAGCCAACGGGAAGCGGCCTATGTTGCTGGCGCAGTCTATGACTGTTCACTTGTTCTCTCTGCACCCATTGGCATATTGATTGTGAGTAAATGGTGTTAATTATAATGAAGTGAAAAGGAGCCTTCATTTTGTGGAGTTTAAAATGGTTGCCGATGTTTCTTTGCTTTCTGGGTGGGGGCGAAGAAAGTCTTGGACTTTGACCATTAAGCCGGACATGCAGAAGATGGCGATTGAATGTGCAGTTCTTATTGGTTGGGAGGCAGGAAGAGGTGGAATGAAGGATGAAAAATGGATTTGGTTATCTTAGTACTGTGATGGCGAATCTTGGCACTCCTTGTGTGTTCTCGGACTTCAATTTCCAAAAGCCCAAATACCTGAGAATCCACACAATTGAGTTTACTGTGCATACACACAGTAAACCCATTCATGTGGATTCACAGAGACTTGGGCTTCTGGGAATTGAAATCCAAGAACACCTGGAATGCCAAGGTTCACCATCACGGTCTTAGAATGTTAGAGAAGAAATGCCGTTATTATTTGTTAAGCATGTTCAAAGCAGGAGGAAAGAGGAGTTACCTATACTTGCTTATGAGTAGAACAGTAAAGGTAAAGGTTTCCCTTGCTCGAAAGCTAGCCGTATCTGACTCTAGAATTCAGTGCTCATCTCTTTCAAAGCCAAAGAGCCAGCGCTGTCTGCTTTCGGAGACATTTCCGTGGTCATGTGGCAGGCATGACTAGACACCAGAGCGCACGGAACGCTGTTACGTTCCCACTGAAGTAGTATTTATCTATTCTACTTGCAATTTCTTGCTTTCGAACTGCTAGGTTGGCAGGAGCTGGGACAAAGACGGGTGCTCATTCTGTCCTGCGGTACTCGGGAATCGAATTGCTGACCTTCCGCCTTCCAGTCAGCATCTTAGCCACTGGAGCCCCTGCAGTCCCATAGAAAGATGTAATCTTGACCTTGTAGCTGGCTAGGGCAGGAAAACTAGATAAGTCTTATTTTATCCAGGGAAAGAGGAAAAATAAAAAAGGAACATTTTTCCTTTCCACTGTGCATTTCATTACAGGGCCCTCGAAGATGTTCATGATATGAATAAATTTAATGTATATTCCACATGTAGGGCTGACCCAGGGACCTTCTGCTGCCTGTGGATTGCACCTCTGCTCCCCATTCTGTGTACCAAAGCTGCGCAGGCTGGCAGCTGAATTTTTTATAATCCCTGGCAGTAGGATAAGAATTGTCCACTAGATTTGAGAGTAGTGGACCCGGCTACGAAATAGGACCTGACTCGTTCTCTCTTCCCCAGGACTATGTAGGGCTGAGAGGCATGTTTGCTGTCGGGTGTGCAGTGCTGACGTTGCCAGTCTTTGCTCTTTTGGCCTTCACATTTGTTCCTCCACTTGTCTCTACCATCTGGCTGGGGATCACCTACTCCTTTGCCGCAGTAAGTCAATGCAATGCATTCACCCACTGTTGTTTCCTACAGTCATACCTCGCAGAACGAATTTAATGCGTTCTGAGAGGTTGCTCGCTATGCGAAAAATTCGCTGTGCGAGTCTGACTCGCATAACGAATTTTTCGCTATGCGAGTCAGACTTTTCCCTGTGGAGAAACTCGCATAACGAGCGTTTCTATGGGGAAAACTCGCATAGCGAAAAAAATTTGTTATGCGAGTTTTCCCCATAGAAACGCTCGTTATGCGAGTTTTTCCACAGGGAAAAGTCCGACTCGCATAGCGAAAAATTCGTTATGCGAGTCAGACCGCTTAGAAAAAAACTTGCTTGTTATGAGAGTTTTTCGCTAAGCGAAACGCTCGTTATGCGAGGTTTGACTGTACTTTATAATAACTATAGAATAGCCGACTCATTTATATAGCCTTGGTTTATCAAGCAGTACCATCAGGCTTTTCTCTTGAAAGAGGCATATCGGAAAACGAAAAAACTAAAACAGTGCAGTACTTAGCCGCTATATTTTTAATTTTTTGTGGATCAAATCCACTTCATCAGATATAGGAGTGAGGCATGAACTTATATACACCAGATACAGAGGCATAGAGTGATTAAACAGATAAGTATGCAAATCAATGCAGCTTCCTACAGCTGGCAGTCGCAGATGGTCTCTGGTTGTTATTCGGATTAGCTTTAAATGTCTCCTTTTCAATTGTAATAATGGGAATACCTGGCATTGAACATTTGCTAATGAGTTAACCTTTGTGTTACTGTGTGAGCACATCCTTTGAAAGAGGTGGGTGGAAAGAAACCTCTCCTAAACATAACTGGGATTTGTCCTGTCCTTATCTATACTACCATGTTCGTCAGACCACATTTCGCTTCTGGATTCAATATTTTGGTACAAAACGCTCCCTAGAAACTACCTTCTTTGGTATCCAACATTTATTCTGTCAGACATGGATACTTGGAACAAAATGCAAACAAAAGTTGGCCACCCTGGAAATGAGATGACTGAGGAAGGCTGCTGGAGTGACGAGAAGGGATAAAATTAGGAATGAGATTATAAGGGAAGGGATTGGAATAGAACCAATACAGATGGAGACAACAAATAAAGAGAATGTGGAGAATGCCTTGGGATTAGAGATGTGATTTACCAGTATTAAAAATAAATGGGAGCTGTGTTGCTCCAGGCTTTGGTACCTGCTGCATCTGTGCACTTTTAAAACCAGTCTGATTGGAAACTTCTTCATACTTCTCACCTGGTCGGCCTTCTCACGTCTTTCCATGTTATCTGTTTTCAACCACTTGTGAACAGGCGAGCATGTGGCCCTCTATTCCCCTTGTGGTTTCCCAGGCAACTTTGGGCACAGCTATGGGGCTGGCAACGTCGGTACAGATGGTTGGAATTGGCGTCTCTAATGTGATTGTGGGGCAGATCCTGGGAACAAAATTCAGGTGAGAATAAACGCCTGCCTTTCCCTCCTGTCCTCGTTGTCACCTGCTACTCGGGTCCTAGTATACATTTCCCCCTGGAAAACAAGATTAGCCGTGAGATCCGTGTTCATATTGTAAAGGTTGCAAAAGATGCAGGAGGCAGGCAAGACCTTTATTGGATCACTAAGAAAAACAAAATGTCGCACGAGCTTTCGTGGTCCAAGATCGCTTCTTCAGGCATGTATTAAAACGTTCGTGGCTGTTGGTCTGCCAGCGTTTTGTTTTTCTTAGTGATCCAGTAAAGGTCTCGCCTCACTTGCCTCCTGCATTTTTTGTAATCTTCCCCTGGAAATCAGTGGCTGAGAACATCGCCCCCTCCTCTGGGCCCACGACGACGGCCTGAGGTGAAAGCTCCATGGCCTGGCAGGCGGCTGAGGACCTCGACCTCTCCTCTGGGCCCACAACAACGGCCTGAGGGGAGTTAGTCTGTGTTCTGGTTTGGTTGTATTTTGTGAGGTTATATTTTATAATTTTTATTGTACTGTTGCTGTTTTGACTGTAAGCTGCCCTGAGTTGCCTCGGCGAGTGGGCAGCAATATAAATATATATGAATGAATGAATGAATGAATGAATGAATGAATGAATTTTCAGGAAAAATGCCATGGGTGTGAATTTGTTTAAGGTGGATTGCCATGAACTGACCCACACACTATGATCACAGAGCCATCTCCTGTGGCACATATGAAATATGACATGCAGGATTTAATACCAGGACTGCAATGGACTGCCACAGCCTTGAGGAGATTAACAAGGTGCGCCTTCACAGCCAGTCCATCTGGCACAGCCTCTTCCGCCTCCATGACTATTGGGAATCAGAGTTCCTCCTCTGCAAATTTTGCCATTAGGCCCAATAGGATGGTTTCCAGTGGCATTTCCTCTACTGAGGGGGGACCATCAACCCCCCCTAAAGAGGCTCATCCGCCCGTAGCCATTGCCCCCTTTAGGGACTCAGGTTATTTACCACCACCCTACACTTGGCGTTGAATTGCTGGCTGTATGGTCTACTCCATTACCGTAGCAAACATTTGTGCTGCCAGTCAAGAAAGTGTTGCCGTGACATCACACTGAATCCCAGAACCCTGCTAGCCTGGTTTGTTTGTTTAATGTTGAAAGGCATCCTCTGTGGAGTCTCATGGGCAGAAAGAATCCATGTTCCATAATCCCCTGTAGTTCACATAGAAGTCAGCCCCTCCCACCAATTTCCCCTTGAATTTTTTGACTAAAATATGAAAATCCCATGCCTAGATACATATACAGTATAGGCAAAGGTTTCCCTTGCTCGAAAGCTAGTCATATCCAACTCTAGGGTTCAGTGCTCATCTCTGTTTATAGCTAAAGAGCCAGCGCTGTCTGACTTTGCAGACCTTTCCGTGGACATGTGGCAGGCATGACTAGAACGCAACTCTGTTTATCTTGCCACTGAAGTGGTCCCTATTTATCTACTTGCAATTTCTTGCTTTCGAACTGCTAGGTTGGCAGGAGCTGGGACAGAGACGGGAGCTCATTCCCTCCTGCAGTACTCGGGAATTGAACTGCTGACCTTCCGCCTCCCAGTCAGCGTCTTAGTGACTTGAGCCACTGCAGTCAACAGCAACCTAAAACCTGCTAAAACTCCTCTTTCACTTTTGCGGCACCTCTTCATAAACTTAAAGGTCACCCTTGCTTGAAAGCCGGTCATATCCGACTCTAGGGTTGAGTGCTCATCTATGTTTAGAGCCCAAGAGCAGTCCTCGGGAATCCAACCTTCCAGTCATTGAGTTCAGCATCTTAACCACTTGAACCACTGCTTAAATGGAATATGCTTTGTGCCTTTGCATATGTGGGGAATCCTGCCAACATAGCAGTTCGAAAGCAAGAAATTGCAAGTAGATAAATAGGGACCACTTCGGTGGGAAGGTAACAGCGTTCCGGTGTCTAGTCATGCCTGCCACATGACCACGGAAACGTCTGCAGAAGCAGACAGCGCTGGCTCTTCGGCTTAGAAACAGATGGACACTGACCCCTAGAGTCGGATACGACTGGCTTTCGAGCAAGGGAAACCTTTACTATATGTGGGGAAATGTCTTTCTTAATTGTTTCTTTCTTACTCTTGACAGTGAATTAAAGATCCCGTTATGCCGCTGGCAAAGGATGATGATCTTCATGCTGGCAAACACGATCGCCTGCATTCTTGCTGCTGTCAGTCTCAATGTAATAGATAGGAAGAAGGTAAGAATTTAAGTCTTGAGACCGTAGAACCCCCATTTCAGCCCAGAAATATTTGTCCAGTTGTTGCCTATTCCTGTAGTCCAGAGTGGCAGATAGAATCAAGAGAACAGGCAGCCAGGCGTGGCCAAAACTTTAGACCGTGGGCTGGTCACGTGGTTCCTCCCGCAGGAAGCAGAAGTCATATGCGCCCACGCACGCACAGGACGCTGCCGTAAATGCGCCCACGGCTTCCGTCAATGCTGTGGGTGCATTTATGGCAGTGTTCTGTGTGTGTGTGGACGTATTTTGCTTCCACGTCCGGGAGCA
Organism: Furcifer pardalis; assembly: GCA_030440675.1. NCBI lineage: Eukaryota > Metazoa > Chordata > Lepidosauria > Squamata > Chamaeleonidae > Furcifer > Furcifer pardalis. The sequence goes on along the minus strand of CP126900.1, from coordinate 7,208,308 downwards.
GTAAGGGTGGTGGGGCCCAGATGAATTGGTGTCGGGGCCGGATCCGGCCCACAAGCCGTAGTTTGGCCACCCCTGCTCTAGTTACTGCCGTTTAGTAAGAGCATTTATGGATCCTCAGATGCTTGGATCAATTGTCATATTTACTGTTAACAAAATATTCCCCATGTGGTTTGTATGAAATAGTTCCATAGCAAGTTGCTCTTCGTGGCGTATCCAAGAATAATGTTGTGATCTTGACGTTTGTTGTGGCTAGTGTCCTTACATGCTTATTTTGTAGAGGTGCCGCCATAAATTCAGTTGTTAACCCCATCTATAAAAGGCACATGAAATCAATGGGATATTGACTTACTATTCAGCATGCTCGCTCTGTTTAGGACTACCAATTGGATTTAAGCCCTAAAATGTACAGTAGTTATTATTAGTAAAGGGACTGCGGTGCCTCAGTGGCAGGCATGACGTAGTTAAGTGGTTAAGAAGCTCACCTTGTTAGCTGGAAGGTCAGAAAGTTCATGCCCCGAGTACTGTATGACGGAATGAGCACCCATCTCTGTCCCAGCTCCTGCTAACCTAGCAGTTCAAAAGCAAGAAATTGCAAGTTGATAAATAGGGACCCCTTTGCTGGGAAAAGGGACTGCAGTGACTCAAGTCACTAAGACGCTGACTGGGAGGCGGAAGGTCAGCAGTTCGATCCCCGAGTACTGCAGGACGGAATGAGCTCCCGTCTCTGTCCCAGCTCCTGCCAACCTAGCAGGTCGAAAGCAAGAAATTGCAAGTAGATAAATAGGGACCACTTCGGTGGGAGGGTAACAGCGTTCCATGCGCTCTGGTGTCTAGTCATGCCTGCCACATGACCACAGAAACGTCTGCAGAAGCAGACAGCGCTGGCTCTTCGGCTTAGAAACAGAGATGAGCACTGACCCCTAGAGTCGGATATGACCGGCTTTCGAGCAAGGGAAACCTTTACCTTGCTGGGAAAAGATCTTGGGGACGTGAAAGGGGCCTCATTCGGGCGTCCCCTGAGCAGAGTTCCTCCAGCAAAAATCATTTCAGCCAAGAAAGCACCTATGCATGCTTCTGCCACAATTAAAAAAATAATTATTAGTAGCTTTCTCACTATTATAGATTTGTGGGTTGTCTAATAGTAGAAACGGGAGCATAGAGGAATCTGGTTTTAGTTTAAAATTTTGACCTAATCATCTTTTAAATTGATTTTAATTATTTTTGATGTTTTTGTGTTGCAAATCGCCCTGGGTCTCTTCGGAGAAGAGGGCGATAGATAAGTTTTAATAATAAATAAAAATCAAGATTTGCTGCTAATAGTAACGCCACCTCTTGTGTGTGCAAGCCTCGTCCCCAAATAATTCCAGTTTGTTTTTCATTTCTACCAATGTTTAGGGTGGAACACTCAACCTTTCAACAAAGCGTTCCTCCTCAGAGCCGGTGGCCCGGCAGCCTGTGGTGGACTCGGCTCCTCTACTCCATGAAGCAGAAGATGAAGGATTCATCAACTAGGGAGGTCCTCTGGCAGCTACGGGGGCAATACAAAGTCTTACGGCATTTTTTTAAGTTCCAAAATAATCTTTTATCCCCCTTCCTCCAGTATTCAAAAGGGAATTTAAAGAGCATAAGCCCAGGTTGGTTGTGTGATCCATTTTGTAGGTACAGTAATACCTTGGATAAAGTTAAGACTTGGTTCCACAAGTCTTAACGTTATCCGATTTTTACCCTTATCCGATGCATGCACCAGATAACGTTAAAATCCTATTCAGGTGGATCAGATAATGTTAACTCCATAGAGATAAGCAACAGAGGCTTCAAGGGAAAGTCAAGGAAACATGCTGGAAACTTAAAGAACTTTAAGAAATAATTGTCTAAAGGGTAAATACATTACAAAAACATGCCAGACCACCCTGACTTTAGGGGAACAAAGCCATACGGCATTTTTTAATTTTTGAAAATTTTATAAAGTGCTGTTTTAAAAGATCTGAACAGAAGCTAGGAAAATGTTTTCCTTTAGAATCAGCCCCCCTACCATTGCTGTAATGAAGTTCCCTCAGGGCTTTGCAGGGTGTGAAAAGCTTAATTGCTTTGTAGGTGAAAGGATTCAGTGTCTGCTTGTTTTCCATTGACAATGCATGAGGCTTGCGGAGCTACAATCTGCTTTTGCTTTGCTTTGCTAAACTAGTCAGACTGGTTTTGCAAGCTTTTGTTATTCAAATGTGGCAAGCTTGAGAGCAGGCAGCCCCTCCCTTTCTCCCAAGAGAAACTGGTGAGTCACAGCCACACCTCAGGGAATTTGAGCCAAACAGATCTAATCCTGCAATCACAGCAGTGGGGGTGGTTTTAAAGGCACCCCACTGTCTGCTTGGTTTGTCCCTGAAGTCAGGGCTTTTTTTTTAGCGTTGTTCGATGTGGAACCAAGTCATAACGTTATCCCGGGTATTACTGTATAGAAAACCTCCCATCTGTCTTTGCTCTTTCCTGCGTGTAGTGCTGCCTCCTAGTATTTCCTGTGTGTTACTGTCTTCCTTTCAAAATTCATCTTTTAGTCGGCACCTACACGACATGAGCATTACAAGTAGTGATTGAAATGGACAAGCAGTTTTAGTCCCTGCCGTGACAGGCTGCTGAACTCCGTTTGGTATGTACTTGTACAAAGAAACCCCCACAAAGAATTAAGATTGGTTGTAATCTTCCTAACATTTCTGTAAACCAGCATTCTTCTTGTAGTCAAATGACCAGCGTTTCAGTCTTAACCGGCCAGCAGAAAACACACACTGATTATCCTAATGGTAGCACCATGAAATGTGGGGTGGGAAGGACCTTGCTTAATTTTGATGCAGGGTCAAATCAGGAGATCCTGGCCTTCAAGTCCAGCTGGACTCTTCAACTAACGTGAGAACAGAACATATGGTATGGAGATGGATCCCAAAAAGCTGACTATTCCGTTCTAAGTCATTGGAGTAGAAATACCCTGCCTCCGGGCTGCAGTGGCTCAAGTGGTAAAGATGCTGAACTCGACGACTGGAAGGTCGGAGTTGGATTCCCAAGGACTGCACGACAGAGTGAGTTCCCGTCTCTGTCCCAGGTCCTGACAACTTAGCAGTTCGAAAGCAAGAAAGTGCAAGTAGATGAATAAGGACCACTTTGGTGGGGAGGTCAACAGCATTAGGTGCGCTCCAGTGTTGAGGCACACCTGCCACGTCTCCACGGAAACGTCTGCAGATAAGAGACCGCACTGGCTCTTCGGCTATAAGCAGAGATGAGCACTGAACCCTAGAGTTGGATACAACTGGCTTTCGAGCAAGGGAGACCTCATCTTGCATCAGAGCTCGTAAGAATCACAGCAGGGAGAAAGGACTCACTTTACTGTCTGGTTTCCTCTGGGTTTGTAAACTTTTTAGGACTACTTGTAACCTGTGCAGACTTGTTGGGATGAAGTTTTGTGCATACAGAAACTGAAAGGGTCAGTAAAAGATTGAGACAGTAGAGCTTGGCTAATAGCATAATCTCTCTACTGTGTCTCTACTAAGGTCCAACTGTTTTATGGACCCTGTCATTCTTTGTTCCAATAACAATTACTACGACTCACAATTCATCTAATACTCCAGAGCAGATTTTCATACTATGGCACCCTCTCCAAAATGCTGGTTAAAGACTACCATCATTCATAGGATCACAGAATGATGTGAGTTTAAGGGGCCCTTTTAGACCTGCTCAATGCAGGAATTCAAAGCAGATCTAATACATGGTCTGATTTTCTCTTGAATGCCTCCAGTGTTTGAGCCTCACAAAGCAACTGGCCCCCTTGTCATCCTGATTGCTCTAATTAGTTAAGAAGTTTTTTTCTGATATACGGCCTATATCTGGCTTCCTGCAACTTGAACCTATTATTTACATCCTGGGGCGATGGGAGAACAAATCCTGCCCTTCTTATGACTAACTTTCACGTATTTGAAAAGTGCTATCATTTCATCTCCTTTTCTCAAGATTAAACGTGTCCTGTTCTTTCACTAGATCAGAGGTGGGCAACCTATGGTGCATGGGCCAGACCTGGCCCACAGCGTCAATCATCTGGCCCACACAGCCAGAAGCGGATGCATTTATGACAGCTGCAAATGCACCCACGGCTGTCATAAATGTGTTTACGACAGCCACTGGCGCGTTTTATGGCACGGGAACCACCAATTTGGCCCGAGGGAGTGTGACCCAGCCCCTGACTTAAAATGGTTGGCAATCCCTGCCCTAGATAATCCTTGTGGCACTTCTCTGAATTTGTTCATTTGCCGGCTTCCTTCTTGAAATGCAGTATCCAGACCTGGACAAAGTACTCTAGATGTGGTCTGACTAGTGTCAAATAGGGAGAGGGGGGGGGATCAGGTCTAGTATCTCATGGGTTTGGAAGACTATACTTCTGTTAATACGGCCACATTGCACTGTTGACTCATATTCATCTTATGGATCTACAACAATTCCACACGGAAGGCTGGCCCTGCAGCAGGCAATGAGCTATAGTATTAAAGGGCTGTTGAAAATGGATAATTTTAAAATGTACGCACTCATATTCACTGGTCACTATCATGCGAAAGTTCCACTTTTGCCCATAATGCCACCATGTTTTGCGCTACAGCAGTCAGGATTAGGACAATTCTGGCAGGCCCCTCTGTGGCACAAAACCATGAATACTATATTGTAATAGCAGCTACCATAGCACTAATCTTAAAAACTGATGTTCTGTTTCTTCTAACTTTGACTAGATATGTTTTTTTTTAAAAAATAATATTTTAAAACTACATTTTAAGCATTTAAGTTTCAAAAAAATTACCTCTCGCTTTACTGTGCTGGTCATAGACCGTAATAAAGTGATTGACTGATTAAAATGTATGGGGAGATTTTATAGAATTTATCCTATTGAAGGGGAAACACCAGAAATGAAGCACGTGAAACAGTGTCATTTTGGAGACAAGAGGGAGACAGATAACTGAAGGAGACAAAGTGAATCAAAGTACAGTAATACCTCGGATAACGCTAAGACTTGGTTCCACAAGTCTTAGTGTTATCCGATTTTTAGTGTTATCCGATGCATGTTAAAATCCTATGGGATGGATCAGATAACATTAAAGCTCCACAGAGATATATTGTAACCGCACAGGCTTTAGCGGTTGTTATCCGATCCATCCCATAGGACCTTAACGTTATTCGATCCAATTCTCCTCCCCAGATTACTTAACGTTATGAGATTTTAGCGTTATCCGAGGTAAACGTTATCTGAGGTATTACTGTAAATAGATATTTTCAAGGTCACAAAGGTGCAGGGGGGCAGTTTGTATAATAATTTATTGTTTTTCTTTTGTGCATATTGAGTTTGCCACGCCCCTCTTCCCAGCATTTCTTCCCTCCCCCCAGCACAAAATTCATCCCGCCCCTCTGCCTAGCAGCCCAATGGGAGCGCTTCCTCCCTCCCCCAGCAGTTCACCCCACCCCTCTGTCCCTCCGCCCAATGGGAGCATTTCTTCCCTCCCCCAGCACTGAGTTTGCCCCACCCCTCTGTTTGGGTCTCTAAAAGGTTCGCCATCACTGGCCTAGAGAATCAATCCGCTACATAAGAACAAAACAGTTGTTTATTGAGCAGTACATGATACATGACATCTGAGTTTCGTTAGCCACTGTTACGAAGAAGAAAAGTATTTTAGATACATTCTGTTCCCAGCTATCCCTTGAGAAAAATGGCACAGAGATAATTAAGTCAATAATCATAGAATTACTAAACAATTCAAGGATTAATTGATTTGCTACCTAAAACAGAGGCACTGGTGAAAACACACCTTAATACGTGATTCAGCACAAAGTAGTCCAAGCTCAGAGGGGAGGAAGAAATCCCACTAACAAGTTATTGTCATGATGTTAGAGAGGTAGACTTTGGCCAATAGTTCCCATGTTGTTCCTTTTAACACAACTGGAAATATTTTATTGCTCTTCTGCTGACAGGATGTCCACCAGACTAGCAAAGCAATGTTATGCCACTGACCACTAAGTGGAAGGCAGGTTTTCTTCACGGAAATCACCGTTGGCGCTATGAAACCCTGTCAATTTTCTGCCAGAATTTCCCAGTCAGCAGTGAATACAGACCAATAACTGTTACGGCTCATTGTCCATGACCAACCAGTCTTATTCAGCGACCCACTGCCGAGCGGAGGAAGGACACTTATGAAAAAAAGAACACTCCAAAGTGATTAGCAGGGAAGAACTATTCTTATGCTACTTTCCTTGGCAGATACTACCTTTTAATTTTTTTAAAAAGGCACAACATTTCATGATTCAACAGAATTTTTTTTTTTTAAAAAAAACATTCTTGGGATTAGTTTGAATATTTTTTTTTTTGCTTGTACTGTGAGAAAGGCCACCAACTCTTGTACATACTCCTGTACATACACTATGTAGCCAAAAGGCAAACCACTGCAAGTCTAAACCCACTTTTTTGGCTGCAGGCTAGTCACGTGGTTTAGGGAGCTAGTCAGTATGGCCCGGGGCCCGGATCTGGCCCCTGACGCCAATTCATCCGGCCTCCAAACCCCTTGTCACTCACAGAAGTGGAAGTAAAATAGGCTAGTTACGGGCACATTTTACTTCTGCTTCCATGAGGATCAAGGGCTTCGTGGGCCGGATGAATTGGCATCAGGGGCAAAATCTGGCCCCCAGGCCATAGTTTGGGCACCCCTGGTCTAAACACTTGGAATCTGTCAAATATTGAACCTAGCCATCCAGTTCATGAGGAGTTCATTTCCTCCCCTTCAAAGGAAGGAAACGAGTTTAAGGCCCCTTCTTTTAGCAGGGAACATTTGGTTTTCCAGATGGTTAATAGAGTACAACTGCCACAATCCCACACTTCTGGACATTCTGGCAGGAGGTTCTGGGAGTTAAAATCCCAAATATCTAGAGATCCTTCACTTTAGTTACTTCCATCCTGACCTATAGAGTGTAATTAAGAGACAATATAAAGTTAATTCAAGATTATGAACAATTTCAAACAACCAGTGCAACATTAAGAGTCTTGTCTTGCAAAAAAAATCCTGAAATCCTTCCTGATGAAATAGGGAGAAGAATTCCAAGGCAGGTAGTTTGTGAGTCAGTGTCTGGCTTCAGGTAGTGCTGCCAAGTAGTTGCCTAGAAATGCCACCTATACCTTTAAGTGTCAAGAGTAGGGCTGTAGTCGAAATACTACTTACTTCAATCTTCCCCTGGATACTCCAGCCAGGACTCCCGTTTGGTTGTGCTAAAGACTATAAAAAAGGAGAGCGAACCCAGCTGCCTCACTCGGCAGAGTTAACGGCACAAGTGCTGTTGCGGCAAGTTTTGGAAGACTGTTGAAGGATAGGCAGAAGTGTTCAGAGGTGGACAAAAGCTCTTATGGAGGGAAGATAAATAGGACTAATGGAGCCAGCAAAGAATTAGGAAAAGCTAGACGCTTTCATAGGGGCACAGGTGATTAATAGTCCAATGTAAGGTAGAACTATACCACCAAGCAAGAATAGCTTCCACCTGCAGAGTGTGAATGCGGTTGATCCCTAACTGGTAAGCCACCTGTTGGGTAAGACTCAAGAGTGGCTTGACAGTGTTCATCCCGCCAATAGTTGTGTGTTACCTACAACTGCAAATATTCTCTCCTTTCATTTACCTCAGATGCTCTTTAACTTCCCAGAAAATAAACTACAAAGCTAAGGCTCCCGCGATTGTTCCAAAAAGTTAATTTTTGCTCAACTTGTTTTGACTAACATTCCTTTTGAACGGCTAAGCTCTCTTTTCGTTTGCCAGCTTCTATAACACGACAAAAAGACAGCTCTAGTTCACAATTCAGCCTGACCTGCAGTCAAGGATTGAGAGCAGCCACATACACACACACATACCCAACAAGGATAGACAAAATCATCTCAAGGCTGATTTACCTAATCTAATAAAATAATATTCTGCCTTCAAGTGGAATGTGTGCTGCAGTTCCCGACAGGCTTTTCCCCATTAACCATGTTGGAAAGCAGCAAAAGGACATGGGCCTGAAGGGTTCTCTCAGAAATCTGGTCTGTATCGCTATTTATTTTAAAAGACACAAACAGAAATGCTCAAGCTGACTTCTGCCATACACTCAAGTAAGACAAACCACTAAATACCTCCTTCCTGAAACACCAAGACATTGAAAACAGTGAACATGTTTCTGTGCTGACTCCATTAGTGGGGGAAAGAGTGGCTTTCTCCAATACCGTGATGGCCAACCTCGGCACTCCAGGTGTTCTTGGACTTCAATTCCAGAAGCCCAAGTCTCTGTGAATCCACACTAATGGATTTACTGCGCGCACATGCAGTAAACTCATTCATGTGGATTCACAGGGACTTGGGCTTCTGGGAATTGAAGTCCAAGAACACACACAATAAACCCATTCATGTGCATTTACAGAGGCTTGGGCTTCTGGAAATTGAAATCCAAGAACACCTGGAGTGCCGAGGTTCGCCGTCACAGCTCTAATAGAACACGATGCTAGATTTGCCTCCAGGGGGATTAAGGACTTTGTTGTGTGAGCGTGGTCGTGGCCCCAGCCTGGGCTCATGCTTGTCCATCTTGGGTCCGGGGTCTTTGGTATGCTCCTTCTGCGGCTCTCCAACCATGTCTTCCACCTGGCATTTTTTTTCTGCTATAGAGGAAGAAGATACATTATTAGGTGGGCCATCCCAGAATACTTCTTTTGTTCACTTGGTGTTGTTAAAACTATGCCTGGACCAAATGGCTGTCAAATGTGTCTCCTCAAGACATTATGCGGTTAACACTTAAATTCCTTCTTAGTGAGACATAAGCCATCCTGCGAAAACAATGTATGACAGACAAACATTGTTCTCACCCTCCCTATATGCAACCAGAGCTTTGGCTTTAATAACTGGGGGGGGGGGGGGACTGCTCTTATGTAGCATGACAGAAGACCTAATTGGCATTTAATACATGAACAGTCATTTTCTTCAAAAACATTGACATATACTACTTCATCCCATTAAGCAGCACATTACAAGAACCTGGGCAAGAAGAAACACAAAGTTCACAACCCCAGACAGATCAGCCTTTCCCTTCTTCTGCATCTACAACTTCCAGCATTCCTGACTATTGACCGTGGATGTGGTTTTACTGCAGACTGGGAAAGACTAGACTAAATGGTTACCTCTTATATAGGTAAAGGTCGCCCTTGGTCAAAAATTAGCCGTATCTGACTCTAGGGTATGGTGCTCATCTTCATTTATAGCCACTGTGTGGCTGCAGATGGTTCTGTGGACATTTGCTTCTATTTTCCCAAGACAGTAAAACCCCACCTATTTTCACGGAAAAATTGTTTTATAGAAGGAAATTCTGGGGAAATCATGTCTTGATTTCCGGAAAAAAACCAAGTTACAGAATAGTGGCCTTGCACCATTTTAAACTCAAAAATTGCAACCCACACCACCCGGCCCCACCGTCAGAAGCGGTGATGATTGCAGCAGTTTTGCTGCTTTTTCCACAGCTCCATTGCGGCACTGGGAGACCGTCCTGTTCTGCTCTTCATCCAACGTGCATTCCCAGCTAAACTGCACTGCATAGGGACCTCGGACAAAGAACAGAATGGAGCAGATATGCTCCCCAGTCTCTCAGTGCCAGTAGAAGCGATGGAAGCTGTGGAAATGGCAGCGGCTCCCCCAATAGCCGGACACACCGCTCAGGAAGCATAAGCAGCATGGAAAAGGTAGGCAGATCACTTCGCCATTCCATTTGTGCTCTTTTAACCCCCCTGTTTTTAACTTGCACCCCCATACCTCAATCGAGGTGCAGAGGTGTGGGATAAAAAAGGAAAATGCTCTAATAATACCCCCTCTTCTCCACCCCAGCTGGTGAGATGATTGGGGTGTGGGAGAGGGTCATGTCTGGCATTTTTTGGATAATTTTTTGATTATTTTTTAAATAAAAAATTGGTCTGGTCAGGATGGTTTTATTTTTCAATGCGTTCCTATGGGAAACCATGCTTTGTTTTATGGAAAAACCAATTTACAGAAAAAGTTACAGAACGGACTTTTCCTGTAAAATGAGGTTTTACTGTATAGTTAACTGGCTTAAGCAGGCAGCTCAGCCACGAAAAGATATCATGAAATCAAAAACTTCCTCTGCCCCTTTCAGAGTGAAAGGAAGCAATTTTTAAAAACCAAGTGCTGGTGTTTTATTGATCAGATATACGGGCTGCATGCAAAGGTGATGAATTTTATTGAGTAAATATATCTTGTTTTATAGTGATTGTAGCATTCTAACTTTAATGTTTTTATTCTTTTTAAATCATATTTTATCTAATGTATTTTATCACAATTTAACCTGATAGGGTCTGATGACTATTCACTTATATAAAGGAAAGGATAGTGCTGATGTGTAAACCTTTAAGAATTTTTTTAATTGAAAGGTTTCTCTTGACAGGAAGAAGAAAAAGGAGGGGCAAAGAAATGGTTAAAAATTTTTTCCTGCTTTCAAGGAAATAGGGTAATTTAAGTTACATATGCATTTGGATGCAAAAATTGCACCAAATTGAATACTGACCCTCTAACTCTAGCCTGCTCTAATTTAGCAGTCTAACCAAGCACTTAAGATTTTTATGCTGTTTGCTGGACTAACAAAAAAAAAGATAAGAAGGCATCAAATGGTGGAGAGAAATCTCTATGTTGTTTGGGAGAGTAGTTCTGGTTTTATTTTTCTTTTTATTTCCTTGTCTGCCTTTCTTGGGTTTGGTGAAAGGTATGTGTTGTTTATTTTGCTATTCCACATATGTGGGACACAGGTGCTTTCCCTGTTTGATTGATTTTAAAAATATTTGGTTAAATTGCTGTATATTTATTTATTCTGTTAAGGTGTATATTTTGTTGGACTGATTCTCTGTTGCCTTGCTTCAACTTTTGGGAGTAACTTTTAAAGGTTCTCTAGGGCTTCTGGAGTGCCAAGAAGCACAAGAAAGAAACCCTGAAATGAAAGAACCTAAAACATGTTTTCAGTTTAATGTAAAAGATTCAATGACAAAAGATACAACGTTGAAAGAGGCAACCCTTGAAATAACAATTTAACAAAGAGAAAATGTTTCACTATGCATTTCTCTGAAGGGTACTATAAAGTTGCCAGTACAGTACTTGTAGACTTCCTGACTCTTGTATTAAAACATTTCAAGGACTCATCCTCCGTCCTTGCTGGGGATATTCCTGTTTTTGATATACCAGGAGCCCTGTACTGCAACCAAAAGGTTGTGAGTTCGATCCTGGCTGGGGATCAAGGTTGACTCAGCCTTTCATCCTTCTGAGGTCAGAAAACTGAGTACCCAGCATGTTCGGGGCAAAATGTTAATAAACTTGTGAACCGCCCAGATAGACGAACTAAACACTATGGGGTGGGATATAAGTGTGATTGCTTTGCTTTTGTTTTTCTTACATGGCAGTTAAGGATGTAAATTTGTTTAGTTAGACTCCAGTGGGCTGTTGACAGAAAGTCTGGGACCTATCATTTTTTGTGGAAAACAGAGATTAATATCTTTGGAAAGGCAAAAAAAAAAAAAGCTGTAATCTGGCATGCTCTTTGAACTCACAGATGAATGAACCTTTGGGGTTCTGTCTGCACCTATTTTATTTTTATATTGAATTGACTGGATGATTCGTGTGCTACGAAACTCATTGGTAACACAGTATGTATGCATCTCACAGGCTAACAGTAATCCTTTTCTCTTTGCTTCTCTAAGACACATGCTTCCTACACATTTTCATCATAACCCTGCTTTACAAAAAAACCACATGGCAGAAATGAGTAGAAATCATATTTTCTGTGTCTAACCTTTATATACAGCAATTCCCACTAATTTCACTTACTGACTTTTACCCCATTTGCTCATTACCTATTGGGTACACCAAGCATACGTAGTATATTATTAGGATTACACGTCTAAACTAGACAAAAGAGAAAATGCTTGGACTAATTGCTTCTCTTAAATCACTAATATGACTGCAATTCACTTCATTTATGAGAATACAATAATCCTACTACAGAGGTTTAGAACATGATAACTGTTCTGCTTATTGATCTCTGCATCATTTTCATATGTAGGGCACAAACAAAAACAAACAAACAGAAATTTAAAATAGATGCTTCAAGTATAATTGTTGGGAAACGTGGAAGATTGTTCATCTGCCATAACTGTTCTGCTTCCAGAAGCAAAGATTATTCCACATACCTTCTGGTTTTATTTCCAACCCTGAATCTCCTCGGTCATTCAAGATTATAGCATGATCCTGAGAAAGAAAAGAGACTTTTCTTTTTAAAAAGATACTGTCTCACAACCACTTCTTATGGATTTCTTGTGAGCACCAAAGGCCAGCAATTCTTTCCATCAGCGTTTTCTAAGCATAGTGTTTCTAGCTAGTTGTTTGCATTTCACCAATGTTATTGCTGTGAGATAATAATAATAATTTCATGTCAGAAATTATTCTGGGTTGAAAGGATTTTTGCTGGAGAAATTCCACTCAGGGGGCGCCCAAAAGAGACTCCTTTCGTGTCCCCAAAAATTTTCCCCACCAAAGTGGTCCCTATTTATTTACTTGCAATTTCTTGCTTTCAAACTGTTAGGCTGGCAGAAGCTGGGACAGAGATAGGTGCTCAAACCGTCATACAGTAACCGGGTCTCACAACTGCTCACTTGCCAGCATTCCAGTTCACAAGGCAAGCTTCTTAACCACTGAACCACCACTGCCCCTTTCTGTGAAATAATTCAGCTTCATATGCTAGGCAGAGATTTCAGCAGCTTAATAGGTTTGGTTCTCTGTCCAGGACAGGACATTTTTTTACAGCAATGCAATTTTACTTCAGCAATCTGCAATTGACAGAAGGCTGGGTCAGCATGATAAGGAGTACATTTATTGCACACCAAATCCTTCTAAAATCTAAATAATCATTCAGAGCTTCATATTCAGCGAACTAACTGCTGCAAGTGAAATACAGAGATTTCATTTACACTAATCCTTTCTTACCAAAAGTTGGCTGTGGGTCACAAATAGAAATGGCACAGGACGTTTTATATGTAGAAAGCCTGAGGCATTTCCAAACAGGTTTGCAAAAATCCTCATTTGAACCCTGAAGACCAACTATCTGGTTCAACATAAGGCACCTTCCTCTGCTCTTATATATCAATGATTTCCCAAAGGCCTTTCCTAAAGTAAAGGAAGTGGCTGAAAGCTATATAATCTCTTTATAGTACCCATACAATTACCTTGGGCTTATTTGGGTGTCCTTTGACAGTAAAGGCAGGCTGAGCAGACCCAAAGATATCGCTGGCTTTCCCACCTGGTGGATTTGTAAGTTGACGAGAAGAGTTAGGCTTATGGTCCTCAAAAATGCCGCTGTCTTTCCCACCTGCAACACAGTAGTAATAATGGAAGTTATGAGAACATCAGTTTCATACAGATTCTTATAATAATTAACTTGAGAACGTCTGGGAAAAGAGTTCTTTATCATTATTATATGCATTTTTAATGGAGTCAAGTCCATAGTTTTTCTGTGCCATGCACCTCTTGGGTCCAATGGACAGGAAATAATGTAGAACATGTGAACAGAGGTCTAATATTTGGGAATCAAGAGGAACAAATTTAATTGAAATTAACTGAGCCCTGGTGGCACAGTGGTTAAAATGCTGTACTACAGTCAAAACGTTGTGAGTTCAACAGGAATCAAAGTTGACTCAGCCCTCTATCCTTCCAAGGTCAGTAAAATGAATACCCAGTGTGCTGGGGACAAAATGCTAATTACCTTGTGAATCATCCAGAGAGTGCCAAGCACTACAGAGTTGTATATAAGTGTGATTACTGTTGCTAATTGAAATGGCTAAACACACGATGCTAACAGGACAATCTGTCTAGGCACTCTCTCTCGTCATCTCTTTTCTTCCTTTTCAATATAAAAAGCTAATTATACAATCCACAGGAAAAAGAAATGAAAGAAAATACAGTAAAACCTCGCATAAAGAGTGCCTTGCTTAGAGACTAACTCGCTCAAAGACCAGAGTTTTCTCTGAATGGTCACCTTGCTTAACAACTAAAACCAACCAAAAACTTGCTTAACAACTAAATTGGGGTTCACAATCTCCCCCCCCTTGCCAGAAGTCACAATTGGTCACTTACAATGGTGTTTAGCTTAAAGAGCAATCCCATGGATCGCATTATGCTCTTTAAGCAAGGTACCACTGTAAAGTGTGCAAGGGACAAGTGGACGAAACAGATCTGGGTGGTAACTCAGAGACAAAATCTTACTCTTATGAAGAGAAAATGTGGCACTCAGGTTTTAAGTTATTTATGAACTGCAACACAATATAGTAAATTCTGTCCTAGGAAAGTGAAAGGTTAAAGAAAGCTATCTACTGTATGGTCAAAACCAAACTTACCTGGAGGGTTTGTTCTCTTTGGCAAGTTCTGGGATTCTTCAGCTCCTCCAAATATGTTAGATGCCATTCTGGGGGGTCTCTGAGAGGCAGAAACGACTTCTGGACTTCCAAAAAGGTTGCTGGAACCTCCTCCAGGGGGTTTCAGTACCCTATTTAACAGAGCATTTTTAAAAGGTCAACCATGAGTATTTATCACATGGAATTTCCCTTCTCCAGCATATACTGTGTGGACAGAATTGAGACAGGCATGGTAAAGGTTGAGGTGAGATTATAGTTAGCCTCTCAAACTCTGGTTTAAGATTTTATTTAATTCCAGTGGCCTGGCTCCACCAATTACGCTGGACAGCTTTCAGTCAGCATGGAAAAAGGACAGTCCAAGACAGATTACAGAATCTTGGCTTCTCTGAATCTGTTACAACAGGCCATGAGTTACGACCAGGCAAAATTGGCCATCAAGCAAAGAATATTGGACACGAACGGTACTCTAGGTGCCAGATCTGATACTGAAGCCAACTATGACAAGCCCCTACCGTAGATTGCAAAAGCATCTTCATGCCAATAGTTCCAAAAACATTACATGTCCATCATACTTCTATACCAAGATCACCCGAAACACACACAAAAAATGATACAGTGCAGTTTCAGCTGGTCCAAAAATAGAGCAATTTTACTTGGAAAATATTTGTAACTAGGTCAGGAAGTTATATAGTTTACCCGCAATTTGATCATACTGTACTGCACCATATGCTAATGCTGTGAAAGCCATTATCTGTTTCCAATCAGCTCATGTAAAATATTTTCATCTCTGAACAGTCAAGTCCTATGAAGGCCCTATAGTTTTAACAAGAACTGTTTAAAACAGTTCTTCCCAACGTGGGGCACACACACAACAGAGGGGGGCTTCAATTCCTAGAAGCCTAAGTCAGTACGTTGGTTGATTAGTGCTATGGGGAATTGACTTAGGCTTCTGAGAAGTGAACTCCAAAAAATAAAGGTCGGGAACACACTGGTTTAAAAGAATGATATGGGCAATCACCAGAGTTCAAAATTTTATTTCTGCCACAGATACAACTTTTCTCCATTCCTGAAGATTACAATAGGTGGCATAAAAATGACTAACAGAATTAAGTGGAAACATAATCTCATGGCACATTTAAGGGCTGTAGTGGCTCAGTGGTTAAGAAGCTCACCTTGTTAGCAGGAAGGATGGCAAGACGACAGTTCGAGACCCGAGTACTGCATGACAGAATGAGCACCCGTCTCTGTCCCAGCTCCTGCCTACCTAGCAGTTCGGGGGAAAAAAGGAAACTGCAAGTAGATAAACAGAAGCCACTCTGGTGGGAAAAGATCTTGTGAACATGAAAGGAGCCTCATTTGGGTGTCCACTGAGCAGAGCCTCAATGAAATATACAGAAGAGCTGACTCACCAGTCATGTTCATCTCTTAGAGATTGGTGCTCATCTCCGATTCCAGCCAAAGAGCCAGCACTCTCTACGTCTACAGAAGTTTCCTGGTCATGTGGCAGGCATGACTAGATGCCAGAGCACACGGAACGCTGTTACCTTTCCCACCAAAGTAGTACCTATTTATCTTCCAATTTCTTGCTTTTGAAATGCTTGATTGGCAGGAACTGGGACAAACGACGGGAGCTCACTGTCAAACAGCCCTTGGGTCCCGAACTGCTAACCAGAGGACCTTCCAGTAAAGTCCAGCGTCTTAACCAGTAAGCCGCCGCAGTCCCCTACTAGCACTTCTAAAACGTAGTACAGTAATCAATTGTATTTTGTGCTTAGTGCATTTTTAATGTTACATTGCTTTTAGATCTCCTTAGTTTGCTACATTGCTTTTAGATCTCCTTACATTGTTACATTGCTTTTAGATCTGCTTACATTGTTACATTGCTTTTAGATCTCCTTAGTTCCCCATCATTTGCAGAGATGGAGAACTTTGGCACTCCAGGTGTTCTTGGACTTCAATTCCCAGAAGCCCAACTCATCACTCCTGCTGATCAGGGCTTCTTGGAACTGAAGTGCAAGAACACCTGGAGTGCCAAAGTTCGCCATCACGACCCGTTTCCGCGAACAAGAGGAGACCCACGACCTCCACGGGCGAGCATGGAACCGGAGCCACGCCTGAGTAGAAACCCTTAACTCCAATCCGAATTAGGATAGTTTCTCAGTGATTCTAAAAAAAAAAAGATAAAGCTCGCCCTTCATCGAAAGCCAGTCGTATCCGACTCTAGGGTTCAGTGCTCATTTGTTTATAGCCAAGGAACCAGCGCTGTCTGCGTCTGCAGACGTTTCCATGGACATGCAGCAGGCATACCTCAACATGGGAGCGCACGGAACGCTGTTACCTTCCCACCGAAGTGGTCCCTATTTATCTACTTGCAATTTCTTGCTTTCGAACTGCTAGTTTGGCAGGGACTGAGACGGGAGCTCACTCTAAGAGGCTCGCCTTGTGAGCTGGAAGGCTGGCAAGCCGGCAGTTCAAGACCCAGGTTCCGAGACACGCATGGCGGATTGAGTGCCCGTCTTGGGGACACGAAAGGAGCCTCGTTTGGGCGTTCCCTGAGGGGAATTTCTTCCGCAAAAAAAAAAAAAACACCCTTTCGACCCAGAATAATATAAATTGAATATAATAATATAATATAATAATAAAATAATAATTTCTGACAGGAAATTATAATTACTCCGTCGTGCCCCACTCGGGGTCTTGAACTCGGACCTCCCAGGCTACTACCTCTCCACCCACCCGTCTCCTCTCCTCACGGCGGCCCTGCCTAGTCCTCCGGGCCCTCCTGAGGGGAGGCTCCCTCTCCTTCGGCCTCCAGGGCGGGAAGGCCGGCGAGGAGGGCCCGTTGGAGGCTGCTGCCTCGCCCAGGCCGGAGACGTTTACCTGGAGCTCGGCTTCGCCGCCGCCTCGGTTTCTGGGCCCTGCAGCATAACGGCGAGGCCGACCCGGAACCGCGCGGGCTCCTCCGCCAAAGCGACTCCCCTCAGCTAGCTCGCAAGCGCAGCTATGGCGACGCGTCGCGGGTCGCCTCAGGCCGGGAGCCTGAGCAGCGCGAGGAGCCATTGGTCAGCGGGACCGCCGCTCATCCGCCCCTCAACCAATGGGTGGCTAGGATGGGTTGGACCCCGCCCAACCAGAAAAGAGGCGGGAAGGTGTCGCCCGTCGTGAGGGATAACAAAAAGGGAAAAGAACGGGCGAGGAGGCGGGGAAGTCTGACTCTCGCAGCCTATTGGGTGACGCTGCCGTCATTCCAAATTATACCGATGCTTATTGGATTAAAGGGAACAGGGGAGGGTCTTTATGGTTTAAAAGGACTACAAGACGGCTTTGTCTTTCTGTGTCAATCACAACTAATTAAGGGTGTAGCTTAAAAAAATTGACTGGCTGTTTATTGTGAAGTAACCGCGCCCACAAAAAAAAAAGTGATGTAAAAGGTTTCCCTTGCTCGAAAGCCAGTCGTATCCGACTCTAGGGGCGAGTGCTCATCTCTGTTTCAAAGCCAAAGAGCCAGCGCTTGTCTGCTTCTGCAGACGTTACCATGGTCATGTGGCAGGCATGACTAGACACTGGAGTGCACGGAACGCTGTTTCCTTCCCACCGAAGTGGTCCCTATTTATCTACTTGCAACGTCTTGCTTTCGAACTGCTAGGTTGGCAAGAGCTGGGGCAGACGGGAGCTCATTCCGTCCTGCAGTACTCGGGAATCGAACTGCCGACCTACCGCCTCCCAGTCAGCATCTTAGCCACTTAAGCCACTGACAGTAAATAAAACAGAGCAACAACAAAAAAAGCCACACACAAAAATGTTGACTTTTTTTTCTGAATTTTTCTGATTATTATTATTTATTTATTTATCCAATTTGTATTGTTGGCCCAATCCACATGCAACTCTGGGCGGCGTACATAAAAATCCCCAGTGGTGAGATGTCAAAATTTTTACTACCCCACCGTGACGTCATCACAGTGTGGGCAGAGCTAACATCATTACATCATGGGCTGAGCCAAAGAAATAAAATAAAATAAAAATAAGCACACACACACACACACACACACACATACCCCTCAACCCACCCACCCACAACACAAGGACAGCAAGGAGGTTGTGCATACGCGCCTAGCACTGTAGGCATGCATGCACACCAAGTGCTCGGTGCGCATGCGCAGTGGGGGAACCAGTAAAAAGGTAAGCCCCGAAGGTGGTTCCCCCCCCCCCCCCAAGCTGCTACCGGTTCTTCAGGACACTGGGAAAAGTGACTACCGGTTCTGGCAAACTGGTGAGAACCTGTTACATCCCATCACTGAAAATCCCCAACATTTAAAACTATAGAGACCCTTAAAATTCCCTAAAAACACTGAAAAAAACTACCTCCCACCCACACCAATTAATTGTTTTTCCTAATTTTTACTTTTTAAACCAAATAAACGAGAAACTATATTTTTACTTCGAGTCATCACTGAAGATATGAAAGTGTTACCTAAAGAAGGTGCCTTGCCAGAAAAGAAATAGATGCATCGGAGTTGCATGGAAACATACACATACAGACAATGCAGGCAAGTACTGTATATACTGTACTAGTTAAGTGCTTTAAATGGGGCTCCAGACTTGTCTATATTAATACATTCAAAAGACTAGTACAGTATAAAGCAATCATACTTATATACTGCTCCATAGCGCTTAGGGCAGTTCACAAGTTAATTAGCATTTTGCTGGGTACTCATTTTACTGACCTCAGAAGGATGGAAGGCTGAGTCAACCTTGAGCTCTCGTCATGATACTCACCTTTTGGTTGCTGTACCATTGTGCCACCAGGGCTCCTAATAATCTTCAAGCAATGTCTTTCTAAAGGGAACTAAAACTGGATTACATGTTGTATCCCTGTAACTTCTCACTACTCAGAGAGGAAGACAGAGGATTCATCATGGAAAGGAAGTGTTAACCCCTGGAGACTCTCCATCTGCTCTGCTAAGCAGCATGGTTAGGCTTCTCTCCAGCCCAAGTTCTTGCATTTGTTACACATCAAGATTCCAGATTGCTGCAAATCCCCACTTGCGCCTCGACGTGGCACAGTGGTGACCCTGGCTGTCCAACAGCTATGGCGGCAGGGGTGTGTTCTCCTGGCAAGTTCAACCATGCCAAAAAAGGTGTTGGCTAGCAGTCCAGAACAGTTCTCTGTTCTGGAACTGCAGGTCAGCCAAAGTAGGGTTGGATATTCGCAATGCAACTGGCCGGTGCATTGCTCTAACATAGCCAACTTCAACATGAACCCAGACAGCTGTGTTGTCGTATTTAAAATGGCAATGTATGGTTGTGAGAGCTGGACCATTAGGAAAGCTGAGCGCAGAAGAACAGATGCCTTTGAGATGTGGTGTTGGAGGAGAGTTTTGAGAGTCCCCTGGACAGTGAGGAGAACAAATAGGTCAATATTAGGAGAAATCAACCCTGACTGCTCCTTAGAAGGTCAAATAGTAAAGATGAAGCTAAGGTACTTTGGACATCAAATGAGAAGAGAGGATTCACTTGAGAAAGCATTGATGCTGGGAAAGATGGAGGGCAAAAGAAAAAGGGGGCGGCCAAAAATGAGATGGGTAGGTGGTATTGTAGAGACAATGGGCACAGAACTGACCGAGTTGAGGAGGATGGTGGAGGACAGAAGTACCTGGCGGGCAGTGGTCCATGGGGTCGCAGAGGGTCGGAGTCGACTGTGCGACTGAACAACAACAAAAGGAGCACTGAAAACATGGATCTCAGTTCCCTGTGTGCCATCAGACCCTACTATGGTAGCAGTAGGACCCCCCGGTAGTGAGAGGCTTCTAAAATCTAGTGGGAGATGAAGCTTTGATCCACCACATCAAACTAGACATGTGAATTATGGATCAACCAAGTAAGTAACCAAGATGCCAGGAAGCAGCCAGGATACAGCAAAACAACCCTGCAGCTGGGCTGAGGGTAAAGTTTCCTGCCTCACATGTTCCTTGCCTGGGAAGGGTATGTTGTAGGTGAAGATGATTTTGTAAAAATGTGATATGAGACCATATGACATGATCCAGCTCATAGAAGAACTGGTGGGGTATTATTCCCCTTCCCAATCTAAATCTGTTGCATGTCTCTTAATTATATAAAACACCACACAAGTGAATTAATCCAAGGATTAGTATGTATTTACGCACAATCATAAAAACAATTTTACAAGTTGAATTGGTAATTGTTGAAAACAGAGGAAGTTAACAGTTTTTGTATATTACATTAAATAACCCAAACACTTTTCCCCCCCAAAAAATTGGTAAAGAATAAATAATATAATTTACAATATAATACAAAAAAATCAGTTAAGGACAGGCGTTCTTGCTTTATATATACACTATATATGTATATTTTATTATCTATAAAACAAATTCACATCTCCAAAGAAGACAAAAAACCTTTTAGATGATATGGCTTAACTATTATTTTTAAAAACAGCAATAAAGCCTGCTGTCAAAACTACGAGCTCTATAGTCAGTTATCATATTTTGGCAACTAATGATAACTTACTGCTGTAGTGCTATGTCAAAAGAAGAGGTTTTAGAAGAGCTTGGTAACTCAAAAGTGCAGTATTTTCCTTCCAAATGCTTCGACATCCTTATGTGTATATGTATGTGTTATGTTTAAAAAACCCAAGCCCAAAATGCAACATTAAACACTTACTAAGAATCTGAAAAGACACCTTGGTAGATATGATTCAATTTAAAATGGTTTCTACTGGCTGAAAATAGTAAGAAAGAAGATTGGTAATAAAAATAGAAGTTACATAATACCAGCATAGACAAATTTAGGATTTTTTAAAATGATATCTCGTATAGAATTGGAACAGTGCACAGGAATTTCATTTCACACTATTCTTGTTTCTTTCGCATGCTACTGTGCAGAAGGAATTCCTGATGGATCCTATCTCAGTGATAAAAATGAAAATAAATTAGAAGAATGAGTTGATGAATCATGATGCAATGCAGAAAGATGAGAAGCTGGCTGATCTATTCTCTTATCTGAAGTCTTCTTTAAAACTTTACACATAACTATGAACAAGTTTGATTCTTAGCACCTTTCTCTATGGAAAGAGAGGTTACTGTCTCCATTGCATATATGCTCTTAAGTAGACCAATCTATAATGTTTATCAATCAATTATGTGAGGCTGAAAGAACACTGAACATTAGAGCCTTTTAAATAATAAAATGGCTAAATGAAAACTAGGTAACCACGGAATAGCTCGTTCTCTCAATGTTTCAGGCAAATGTGAAATAAGGCAGGAGAGAGATTTGGCTTAGAACAGGGTTGCTAACCTTTTTAAGTTGGGGGCTGAGTCATGCTCCCTCAGACAGTTAAGGGGACTGGACTGGTGGTCCCCCCTGCCATTTACAACTGCCATAAATTTGTCTGTGGCTGTCATAAGCACATTTATGACAGTTGTAAATGCATCAGTGGCCGATTCCGACAGAGGAGGTGGCTTGAGCGAGGGCAGGGGCCAGATTATTTGGCACAGTGGGTCAGATCCAGCCCATGGGCCGTAGAGTGCCAACCCCTAGCTTAGGAGCAATTCTGCCTGCAGGTTGCTCATAAGTTTCTCAAACAGACTTTGTGACAAATTCAAAAATTGTCAGAAGGGGCTAAAACAGCAATTTAAGACTGATTCCTGCACCCTTACAAATCAGATTTTTCTCTCTGTAACTATAACTTTATGATAATATCTAGGTAAACCCAATTACCAGCAAAATCTGAAGTGTGCAGGCTACTCATGTCACAAGATTATGAACAACAGACTGAAGCAAACAATATTGCTGGCTTTTCATTCCAAGAACACAGTCTTCACTGTTTATGTACTTTCAATGCCACATACAGGACAAAAGCCAAATAACAGGATATTAAGCTCTATGGACACTGATGTTAAAAATGGGAAAGAAGGAAAAGAGGTAATAAATGAAATCTGGGAAGGAAGTTCAAACCTACCTGCGTAAAAATTATTTCTATCAAACAGTATTTGACAATTGGCTGGAAATCTGTTGTGTATTGGGATCAAAACCAGTGGCAGCAAGTTTCAGATATTAAGTTCCCTTTCTACCCCAAAGATTTCCCCAGGTCAAAAGGGATCTCTAGGGTTCCTCAAAACCTGGTAGGAAACTTTAAGTTAAAGCTTAAAGTCATCAACTGTTCGGCATATAAAATAGCGTAACAGGATTCTGGGCATAGACTTATTACAAAAAAAATTGTTGAAAAAACATCTGTGTTTGCCTACTTTATGCTCTCATTATTTCAGGCAAAAAAGTTATTAAAATCTAACAAATTCATAACTTGATTTTTAAAAAGACCCTAACACCATCCTATCTTCTCAAAGAATGAGGAAGTTGTTGGCTGAAGGGCAATTTGTCATCAAACAAGATAAGAAGATCCTATTAAACCACAAGGCTAGCAAGAAATCCAGACACACAGAAGACAAAGAGCTTCACAAGCTTATAAAACCCATCCTTTTAGAAGAATAGGTACATGGGAATTAATTGAAATAACCAAATAGATGAAATAAACAAGTCACTGAAGTGAGGATTTCATTTTAAAGACACACACACACAAAAAAAGATTTCGAGAAAGTAACAAATCATGCTATTGTTACTAAACTTGTATAATTTACAAGGATCGTCTCATTTGGAACTGTTTAAAAAGGCCTTCTACAGATGTCAAAAGTACAAAATGTTTGGAGTGAGTGATCAGAAAATAGTCTGAAATACTATGGCCCCAAATGCACATGACTAGAAAAAAAAGGTAATTTGGCACTGCTGTATCTAGGCCATACAGATAACGGCACGTGCACCAATCTTTAACAAACATTTCCTATTTTCTTCTATTAAGAAGGTGTTTTACCTGAAACTGAAGATTCCTCATTGCTGAAAAAAACATTTTTTCTTTGCTCAAGGAAGGGCCAACATGCAAAGACTACTTGCGATAAAGGAACAATAGTGCCAGAGGAAGGTTAAATTGACTGATAAAATGATAATTCCACAACAACCTAAATCATTAATCCTGCATGATTCTCATTTGTTTCTATTTCAGTTTATCCGTTTTAAAATCTGATAAGAAAACTTAGTCCTATACCAGTAGTGTATGAGTAGCTTGCAATTTGTAAATAATTTGCATTTAAACCTCCCTGTTGTGCAACAGGGGAGAGTTTAAAGACTGCTAGGTCGTCCTCAAAGATGGGTGAGCAAGGAGAAGTCTGAAAGAAAGGACCAGGCCTCAGAATTAGAGGAGTCACTGATGACTGGAAACATGTTTGCTCTGTTTGCCACAGATAATTGTTCAGGATTCTAAAGTGATATTTCTAGCCAAATGGAGAGAAAGAATAGACCATCGCCAGATGTCTCCTATCACCAGAGAAAAACGTACATTTCTAAAGCAATATTCCAAATGGCATTGTTATTACCTGCAAGTAAAATGCATTACATAAAGGAATTAAGTTTATATGGACTTGCTTGCAGGACTGCCATGTCAGAAGCCACTTTTGAAGAATAGGAATCAGAAATGCAGCATGATAAAAGTAAGGTTTGACCGATCGGCCTCCAGGCACTGAATAAAGACTCAGAAATGTACTCTGTGGTGCAATTCAACAAAGGGAAGTAGCTGAAACATATTTTAACTTATGCTCCTTGCATTTGTAGGACATGATTAAAGCATTACTTTAACAGGTCTTTCAACAAAGTTTCATAAAAGCAAAAGGGAACATATAATCATTTGAACTACAGGATGGTCTGTGCAAAAAGAAGGATTTTCTGAGCTGGAAAAAAAGCATGCAAATTTAGTCAAAGATATGTGAGCTGAGATGAGAGAGATTTACAGGGCCCTTTAAAAAGAGACTATATATGAAACCATAGTTGTGGTTTTTCATATCATGCTGGAATGTTAAAGAAGCCAAGGGGAAAATCTGGCAAAAGCACTCTTTGGAATTAATGACTGCTTGACAGCAAAGTGCAAGGAATACTAACTATACTGCTTTTTCAGCAATGCAAATTGTGACAGATCAAGAACCAAATAAATTAAAAGTAGATTTTAAAAGGAATCAAAACCACTACCACTCCCCTTTCAGGTTAAAATAAGCAAGGATTTTGGTTTACTACATAAAAATGTAGAGCAGGGGTACCCAAACCTTTTGCGCCGGGGCCCTAACCACGCCCCCAGAACAGTTGAGCTGGCCTGACCACACCCCCGGAAGCGGATACATTTGCGTAAATGTGTCCGTGCCACTTCCGGAAGTGGTTCCAGATGTCTCCGTGCATGCACAAATGTGTTTGCCCCCTGGAAGTGGTTCTGGACATGCATGCACATTGGCGGGCGCCTCCCCATCCACTTCCATGAGCGGCGAGAGCGGCGTGGGCCAGATGAATTGGTGTGGGGGCCTGGATCTGGCCTGCGGGCAGGAATTTGGGCACCCCTGATGTAGCTTGAAGGATTTCTTGCCCAGATTGTTCCAGAGCATAAACCCAGGACTTTATTGTAAAATCTACTTGTCACCAGCTTACATATATCTTTTCCTATAATACTGCTCCCAGGTGTATTGTTCCTAGCATACTGCACACTTCAGGAACTGTAGACTGTCGAAGACAAACAGGATCTTCTCCAGCATTCTCTAGCCCGGAAGGGGAAAAAAGGAAAGAGAAAGAGAACAGAATCAGCTGCACAGCTATGACATTACTTGTCTCCAGTTCAGTGGTTTCCACCAGCCTGCTGGTTGAATGTATTTACTGAGTGAGATCACCGATGGGTGGCCCGCCACCGCCACCTGCATCAAAGAGGATCTCTCGGCGAGGTGGTTCTGGTATTGACAGCTCTTGGGCAAGGTCGTTGAAACGAGAGATGTAATCTACGCTGTTCTCATTCATCATACAAACCAGTTGGGAATCTACCACCTGTAACCAAAGAGAAAAAAACCCACATTTTAAAAAAAAAGTTCAGGCAATGGATGGCATCAGCTTTTGCTTGATATACTTACTAATTCATGTGCACGTTAATATCAAAAGGCTTGGCTTCTTTAACATTACAATGGGCTATTTCTTCTGGGAGATTTGACACCTCCACAATCCTAATTTATCTTTCAGATTTTTACAGAGAGTTTTTCCATTACTAAATTTTTAGCTCAAGATCGTAAGCTCTGCTTAAGTCATAATTTCCTACCTTTTTATCCTAATTTTTTAATGACACAATTTCATGTGGCCCCCAACCCTTCCAAGGGCATTGAAAAAACAAAATGGCCACCCCTTTGAAGCTGTTGGGACAAAATGGCCACACACACACACACCCATCATACAGGCAGGGCAAAATGGCCATCCAGCCCTCGAAGCTGACTGAGAGAGCACAACCTGAACCTTGGCTTGAAAAAGTTGGGAACCCCTGGTCTAGAAACATCATTTTGCAATTAATCATCACAAGACTATAAGTCTATGCTTCCTCAATGGATGATAGTAAAGCATTACATGGATAGAACATGGTTATACCTCTGCGACATCTGCCAGGGAACGAGACACAAAGGAATCCCGTGAATTTCCATCCAGCAGACTAGGTCCCAATAACGTGGTGCTGCTTGTGTTACCTGAGGAGGTTGGCAACATTTTCCGGCCCTTTTCTGGGGAAAGGAAGCTTGCTGCAAAACAAAATGTTTAAAGAAGTCAGATTTTTTAAGTACAGTCAAACCTCGCATAACAAGCGTTTTACTTCACGAAAAACTTGCATAACAAGCAAGTTTTTTGCTAAGCGGTCTGACTCGCATAACGAATTTTTCGCTATGCGAGTCAGACTTTTCCCTATAGAAAAACTCGCATAACGAGCATTTCTATGGGAAAAACTCGCATAACGAATTTTTTCGCTATGCGAGTTTTCCCCATAGAAACGCTCGTTATGTGAGTTTTTCCATAGGGAAAGTCCAACTCGCATAGTGAAACATTCATTATGCGAGTCAGACTCACGTAGCGAATTTTCCGCATAGCGAGCAACCTCACAGAACGAATTAAATTCGTTATGTAAGGTATGACTGTATTAGATTTCTGGAAGTTAGTGTAAGTGACTTTTCTACCTTCTGATACATAAAGGATTGATCCGCTTAACTCTACATTTAATTTCTCTGCAGTTTCCCAGGCCTCTGGGAAACCCCTACATGTGCTAAGGGGTAGAAAAGCATTTTTTAAAGAATAAAAATAACATTTCCCTCATCTTTGTATTGTCTCCCTCTGCATAACTGATGGGTTCTCAGTGCTTCCGTGAAGCATCAAACAGCTGTAATTTTTGCACTGGAAGGTTCTCAGAGCCCCCAGTCTCCAAAGTCAAAATCAAAGGTGGAGAGCCAATCATTCAGAGCCAAAACAAAAAATCTAACGCCGGCCAAAGATTTTCACACAGTATTGAATAAGCCCACCCATCTCTGCTGCATATCTCACTCACAAAATAAGCTGCTGAGTGACGAATCTGTGGAATCATTGGGATACCACTGTGGGTCGTGGCTGGGAGAAGCAATCCAGTTTTGCTGAGGGCTGCAGGAGGGGGACGGAAGACTTTTGGAGTTGTCATTGCCATTCAGCTTGGCTGGGGACAAAGAAACATTTTCTCCTGTAAAAGGAAATGAACTCGAGTAAAGACAACGAATAGTCAACTTGGAAGATGTGCTTGGACATGCTAAAGAAGAATTTATTTCCTTCCCGAGTGGATGCAAACAAACATTACATGCAACTCACACAGGAGATGGAAAACATTACCTTCTAGTCCAGGGGTTTCTCGTCCTACGGCCCACGGGCCAGCCCCAGCCCATGGCACCGTTTCATGTGGCCCATGTCACTGCTGCTACCGGGAGCGGATGCTTTTGCAACAGCTGTAAATGCGCCTGTGGCTGTTATAAATGTGTTTACGGCAGCTGTGGATGTGTTTTACAGCAGGGGGAACTACCGGCCCGGCCCACCCAGCAGCCTGAGGGGGTGTGGTCTGGCCTGCCACTTAAAAAGGTTGAGAACCCCTGTTCTAGTCAAAGCCAATGAACAACAGCTATATTCAGTCAGTGATTGACTCACAGATAATAATAATTTCATATGAGAAATTATTCTGGGTTGAAAGGATTTCTGCAGAAGAAACTGCTCAGGGAACGCTCAAATGAGGCTCCTTTCATGTTCCCAAGAGCTGTGACAGAGACGGGCACTCAATCTGTCAAGCACTACCCAGGTATCGAACTGCTGACTTGCTAACAAATTAAAAGCAGCAACAAAGGAAAAATCCACAGAGAGCCAACATTACAGTAAATTAAAATCCGCTGCAACAGCATCAGATGTGGTGATATTGTAGCTAATTGACAACTCACCGCTTAGTCTCTTACCGTACTGTCCGGAACTGATTGCTATCTCAATAATAGAGTCACTGATCTGAGTGGCAGGCTCTTCCTGAGACAAAACATCCTCAGGGGGTCCTGGAAGAGAAATATCCAACAATGCAGACACATTGGGAGGAGAAAGATGGGTAGCAGAAGCCTCGGATGAGGGAAGAGGTGGCATGGCCAGACCATTCGGGAGGGCAGCTTTGGGTAGTTCTGGCAAAGAAAGGACTGGAGTTCCCTGCAGGAGCAAGCAGAGCAATAACTTTATTTGCATGTAATTCATGAAACTGTTGCATTGACAAAAGGCAAATGAGTCTGTATGACTAATGTCAAGTATTTGCTACACATTTAGACGCCAGAAGTTTCCCAATACTAAATCCAACTCAAGTGTTAATGACCTAGTCCGGGGATTGCATACTTTTTAGAGACCAAGTGCCCAAATAGCTCCCGTTGGGTTGCCAGGCAGAGCAAGCTCTGTGCTGGGGGGAGAGGGAATGTGCTCCCATTGGGCTGCTGGGCAGAGAAAACTCTGTGCTGGGGGGAGGGAGGAAGCGCTCCCATTGGGCTGCTGGGCAGAGGGGTAGGGCAAGCTCTGTGCTGGGGGAGGGAGGAAGTGCTCCTATTGGGCTACTGGGCAGAAGGGCGGGGTGAACTCTGTGCTGGGGCAACAGCACATGTGCCAACAGATAGGGCTCTGAGTGCCACCACAGGCCTAGTCTGAAGAGAAACAAGAGTATGAATCTTACATCTATTTTCCAACTCTGTAGTTCCTCAAGTGAAACCACAGCCAAGGTTGGAAAATTTTGCGTTGTGGTTTTAATCTGATTTTGCTTAGATTGCAAATATTATATGCTGTGTTATTCTATTTCAGTCTTGCATATCTAACATGGCCGAGCTATCGTCATAATAATAACAATGAAGCTGAAAGTTAACCTGGTGTTCTCAGGAACTGCACTCTGTGCATACAAAATATGTTATCTGCCACTCATCTACAGCCATGGCAAATTGCACGCCCCTATGTAACTGTGCACAGAAAAAAATGGAGATCAACAGATGAGAAAGACACATAATTTGATTCAGGAGAATAACAACGCTGTTAAAGTAAACTGCCAAAATTCTTTTGTTCAAAGTTACATCTATAAATGCATCTGCTCTCTTTCTGTAGAACTAAACTAAACTTGTTGCTATACTTGGCCAGAATCTTAATAGTGTTGGTGTAACAAAATAAGCCCCATTTTAAATGGTGTTTTTTCGTTAGCCTTTTACACACCTAAGTGTGGTTTAGTACACTCAAAATGGCGATTCTAGATCTGGGAGAGGAAGAAGAATTCAAAACATTTGAACCTCATGGAATTGGAGAAATGGAACTTTATATGTGATTGACATGTCTTGCTGTAAGATCATTGGTTGGAATCCCTAAGGGGGAGGGCCAGAGGTGTAACCCACACACACCCACAAGCTATTCTCTCTCTGGAATGCTGTGCATTCATTCTGCAAAATGTGAGCCTTGAGAAAGGAGAGGGGCCATGGGTTTTCCCTGGAACCTATAGCTTGCTTCTTTCTGCTTTGAAATGCTTACTGTATCCTGTATTTTACAATGCTTTCAATATATTTCTTGAAGAAAATTGGAGTGGTTATTTGGCCTAATGTTACCTTTTCTACACATGTGAGGCCTGGGTTGTCCAGCCAGAAAGCCACAACTCAGAACGATGGGGCCTACTCGAGAGGAAGGTTCCTTTTGTTACGGTTGGCATATACCAGTGATGGCGAACCTTTTAGAGACCAAGTGCCCAAAATCAATAGGCTGCCATCCGCGCTGCAGGGGTGTGGGGTGAACTCTGTGCTGAGGGAGGGAGGAAGTGCTCCCACTGGGCTGCTAGACAAAGTGAACTCTGTGCTGGGGCGATGGCGCATGTGCCGACAGAGGACTCCTTCTGGCATGCCTGCCAATGACACCTCACCCACTGATCACAGTTCGCAAGTTGTGCAAACCTTTTGAGCACAGCAAAACTATTTGGGGCATATTTCCTCTTTCTCTTATTTCATTCTACAATTTCATTTGTTCAATTAGCAATTGTCAAGAGGATGACTGTGGCATCTAGTGGTGTTGGCTATTTGGCCTCAATTGGAACATCTCTTTCACAGCGTCAACAGAGGGGACTTGGTACAGAAGGTGAATGTGGTGGTTTTGGTGAAGAGATTGTTTCTGAATGGGCCAACTTTGATCTCCATGTTGAGGAAAGAGGCTGTTCTACTGATGGAAGTCTGGAACATGAACGAAAACACTGAAAGGAGTGGATGGTTTTATTGGCTTGATCAGCTGCTTTTAAAGACTTTTCCCAGAGGGAAAATCTTGGGTTTGGATTATTGAGGCTTTCCTTTGTGGCACAAGACTGGGAAAAGCAAGAATCTCCCAAAGAAAAACAAAAAAGCAAGACTGACCGTCTATGGGGCAACTTCTCCCTTGTAGTCAGTACATTTTTAAAAGGTCAAAGAGGCCATAAGCCCAGGCAAAGCCTGACAATGGACGAGTTCAGAAAACAACCTTCTTAATTTTTTTTATGTGATCAGGCCCAGAGGGCCACGCAATGTCACAAACAAGGCTCTCCATTGATCTCTATCCTCTGCATTCTGCTTCCAGTTCTCCCAGTTGCAGCAGATTCTCTCTTACTCCATCCACCCATCTCTTCCTAAGTCTTCCTGGCCAATTGAATCATATCCGTCACTATCTTCTGCCATGTGTCCCTCCCATTCAAGTCTTCTTCTTTTCATCAGTCCAACAACGTTAGGGTCCTTGTAGAGTTGTTCCAACTCTTTATTATGGCGTTATCTCTATTCCCTAGTACAGTGATGGAGAACCTTTTAGAGACCGAGTGCCCAAACAGAGGGGCGGGGCAAACTCTGTGCTGGGGGAAGGAGGAAGAGCTCCCATTGGGCTGCTGGGCAGAAGAGCCAGGGGTGGGGACGATGACTCTGAGCTAGGGGGAGGGAGGAAGCGTTCCCTTTGGGCCGTTGGGCAGGGGGGAACTCTGAGCTGGGGGGAGGAAGCAGCCCAATTGGGCTGCTGGATACAGGGACGGGTGAACTCTATGCTAGGGGGAGGGAGGAAGCGCTCCCATTGGGCTATTAGGCAGAGGGGAGGGGGGACTCTGTGCTTGGGGGAGGGAGGAAGCTGTCCCATTGGGCTGATGGGCAGAGGGTTGGGTGAACTCTGTGCTGGGGGAAGGAGGAAGTTTTCCCATTGGGCTGCTGGGCAGAGCAAACTATGTGCTTTGGGGAGGAAGGAAGTGCTCTCATTGGGGTGCTGGGCAGAGGGGCGGGTGAACTCTGTGTTGGGGTGATGGTGTGCATGCCAACAGAAAGGCCTGTGAGTGCCTTGTCTGGCATGATATAAATAAATAAATATGTGCCATAGATTCCCCATCACTGCCCTAGTGGACGGATGGACTGTAAATTTTCCTGAGTACTCTCCACTCAAAAAACAAGAAAACAAGTAAAATCTTGTTTTCAAGCATTCCAAGTTTAACAGTCATAAAGCACTATAGGTATTTTAACATTTTAAACAACCTGAGTTTTTATGGCATGTTTCTGGACTTTAATAGCGGGTTTAGAGTGTGGTAAAATCTATTCCATGCCTGGAGTATTTTGCATCACAGGAAAAGAATTCTATTAGCATATATATATCACCACATTTTGCTGGTAACAAGACTGCCAAGAAATGTGACTGTTACTTGAGAACCTCATATCTTACCTGGAAGCTATTAGGGATTATCTCGTGCTCTGGCTGTGGGGGAAGACCAACATATGGTACCTGGCAGTCATTGCTTGAGCCCTGGAAATAATGCAAAGAGGAATAACTGAGTGACATGCTCAAAGGACAAAGAATGAAAGCTTAGCATGGAAGTCGACATGTCTCTTGTGGATATATGTGATAACTCCAAAAAACCCATTCACCAAATCTATGTAACCCTTGATTGTATTTTTAATTCTGCCTGTTTTCTTCTCACACTACAAAAATCTAACCTATTGGAAGGCACTGAATAAAAAGGATATGTGATCTGGAGTAAGGAGAACATGGGAGTCCTATCTTGAGATCACTGGATAACTCAGCTCAAGGGTCTTTAATTCTTCCAAATTTCAGCCAACACTGCATTTCCAATTTAGATATTTTAAAACACAATCCCATCTGGTGCATCCACACCGATGAGTGTGCATAGACTAGTAATTTTTTGGCAAGGTGGGTAGGGGAGATGAGCTAGCCCTTTGATTGTCAGTAAATAAAATCATCTGTAAATACTAATTTTAGTGCCTAGTCATGCTTTCTGTGCTTATAAAGGACTTATATGGTGTGAGGGGATACCTCACCTCTGTCCCACTTCATTCACAAGTTGCTCTGCATCTGTGGTCTAACTAGAGCTTTTCCTCCTGCCACTGAGGTTGCATTCACATGGAACCACAATTTGACTCGCCTGCAGTCAAATACCGCATGAAAGGGCTAAATTGAAACCCTTTTGTTACTTCTGGACAGAATTAAAGAAGATTTCTCAGCACTTCCTACTGAAAACTTTATTTGTAGTCCTCAAACTGATACTAGAGTAAATATACACATATGGAGAGATAGATGACGGAAAGTGATTCTCCTTTGCTGCCTGCCTGCACTTGCTTCCAGCTGCTACCTAGTGTTGAAATGTTCTAATTTGTGTCAGTGGAACTTTGCACTCTTCAGAGTTATGCATTACCTGTTCGAATTGGCAACAATACTATGTTAATATGGGAACTGGCAAAAGCACAACAGCGTTATTTTCCTGCAAAACTAATGTAACATCTAGAAACGGTGTTAATTTTTCTATATAATGAACAACATTTTGCTTCTAAAACACAGGTGCTGGTAAGGCAATTTTTTGTAATTTTTAATTTCATCAATTTTTAAAAAAGACCATAGCAACAGTAATTACACTTATATACTGCCTCATTAGAGCACTTTCTGGATGGTTCACAATTTTATTAACATCCCATCCCTGGATGCAGGGTATTCATTTTACCCACCTCAGAAGGATGCAAGGTTGAGTCAACCTTGGGCTAGTCAAGATCAAACTCATAAAGTGAGCAATTTGGGCAACAGTCCTGCAACTAAAGCACTGTGCCACAAGAGCTCATACACATATCAGTAATATGTTACTAAAGCATTGTTCTTAAAGCAACAAAGAAGAGTTAACACACCACTTTGAACATTAACAAGTGACAGCTAACATGCTAAAATGAAAAGTATGTTTCCAAGTTCTGGAAATCTTGATAAATACATCTTCTGCAATGGAAGTGATCAACTAATTTACCTAGAAAGAAGTCCTGGACATCAAATGCAAAGGAACAGAATGAGATTTCTAAACTGTAAGAGCGATGGAGAGCTTAAGAGCCGCTAAAACTTCAGGGGAACTAAATGACAAACAAATGTAGATGGAGGATAGTAGAAACTTTGATGAAAAAGGGAAGACAGTTTCATGGCACCAGTGAGGTTTCAGACAAGATAAAAGAAGGAAGAATGTGTTGTGCTGACCAGGAAAAGAAAAAGGACTATCTAGTTTCAGAGTAAGTATGTTATATTAAAAGCATCAAAACTTAAGCAGGGCTTAACAAAACTGACCGCCACAGTCGTGATGGAACCTCCATTTTGATGTGCCACTGTAGTGTCTTGTCCGGAGACCACTGTGGTCATCGCATCGGGCGACAGCGGGGAAACACCTGACAAGCCTTCGGTCCCTAGAACTGGCAAAGCACTGCCAGGGATAATGCCGGCACTTTTGGCTGCCAAATCAATCGCACCTTTGAGCAGAAGAGAAAAAAATGCAAAAGACTTCTTTCATGAGTTTAGACCAGGGTGGCCAACCTCCGGCCCACGGCACCATTTCACGTGGCTCGCCGGTGCCCTTGCTGCTACTGGAAGCGGATGTGTTTACAATAGCCATAAAACCTGCCCGCACATGCATAAACACCCCTGTGCCTGCCGTAAATGCACCCACGGCTGCTGTAAATGCATTTATGAGAGCAGTAGATGTTTTTACAGCAGCGTTTATGGCAAGAGGAACCACGTGACCAGACCACTCAGCTATGGGGGGGGGGGCGCATGGTCCGGTCACAGTGTGACCATCTCACCTAGAGAAAAGCACATTTCCCCGTGTTTTATTTATTTATTGCATTTTTATACCAGCCATCTGGGATATTTCCCACTCTGGGCAGTGCACATACAGATAACAAAATAACATAATTAAACAAACAACAAAATAAAATGTATAGCATTAACAAACGAATTCATTCTCTTTGCCCAGTGCCTACTCGGAGGGAAGTGAGCAAAACTGTCTATTTGGAGAGAAGTGACTAAATCTGTCTGCTCAGAGGGAAGGGATTTTTTGGCATTGCAATTTGTTTTGTGATATGTAACGGATGATATTAATGTATTTGCTGCTATTCTGCTGCTTTGTAATTATAATTACCTGCCTGGGGGGGAAGTGATTGTTTGTAACTGTTTCTATGATATACACTGATAATATTGATGTATTTCCTGTTATTTTTCTGTTTTGTTGTATTGTATCATACTGTATTTTCTATTATATTTAATTTCAAATTTATTGTGATTATGTAATATATTGTTGATTATAGTGTTGAATGTTATATTTGTGAGTTTTGTGAGCCGCCCTGAGTCGGTTGCACCGAGTAGGGCGGCATATAAACTGAATTATTATTATTATTATTATTATTATTATTATTATTATTATTATTATTATTATTATTATTATTATTATTATTATTATTATTAATAATAACAACAACAACAATAACTAAGAATTTATTTCACCAGTTCAGTCTCTCTCCAAAAATTAACTGTTTACTTCAACAATATTTAGGACACTGAACAGTCACAGTTGTTACTCAGGTTGCCTCTAAATACTTTGCATTACAGCTCTCACAGTCCCTGGCCATGCTTGCTAGGGCTTATTAGACTCATAGTCAAACACATATTAAGACCACAAGGTTTGCCTCCTCCTGACTCAATAACTTTCTTTATACGCATTAGAACCTAATGATACAAATTTCTTGTACAGAATGGCTTCTTCTTCCTCTCCTTCCGCTGTATCCGAATCTGAATATTGGTGACCCTCATGGTGATCAGCCGTGAAGACTGTCCTGAGAATATAATGCAGTGGCTTTTCATTTGCCTTCCACATTGCAGCATGACACCTGTACCGCTGATCCAGTTCCGTGAGTCACTTTCTGGTCCTGAACCTTTTTGGCACACAAAGCCCTCCTCGGCCCCAGGCCAGGATGGATGAAACTGCTGCCCTCCATCAAGATGGATTCAAGTGGGATTTAATCCACTTGGGGACCATCACCCTCCCCTGTGGACTTCGGCACCCAAGACCATTAGTCCTCAGGGTTGTCAAGTTAGTTAACCGCTGCCTGAGTCATTGGCAGTATGGTCTACATACCAGGATGACCAGACCAGACAGGAACAGAATGGCTTATCAAATGTAACTCTATCCACTGGTAACAGGAGAAAACCAATAAAACTGACACGATATCAAAAAATGATTGAATAGCAGTCAAAGCTCATGTCAATATTCTACTAAACTTGCTCTCTCTGGACATTGACAATCTGAACAGAAACCTACTAGACAGATGGTTGGTGGCTTGTGCTGGAAGAATCTTGGGAACAATCGGACGGGAGACTGCAGCTTTCGTGAGTGAAGACTGGATTGGACGAAAAGAGCCTCTTCCTAAGAAGGAACATTTTTTGAAATAAATTTTATTTTATTACTAAAACAATTAAAAAAGGAAAGTACAATATATAATACCAACATGAATCCAACTACAATGCAAATACATTAGTGCACCCATCACCCGGGGGCCTTCCAAATTTTTCATTAAATCCACATAGAGGAAATAACAGCCTCTTATTTCCAAAAACTGTTTCTTGACCCAGTTTCATGCCTTTTGGAATTAAAAAAAGAGGCTCATATTAAAATATATCTGCTAGTCTGTGTTTTTGTTCTCCTTTATTCCTGAAAGTAAGGGCTCGCCCATGA
Source organism: Furcifer pardalis (assembly GCA_030440675.1). NCBI lineage: Eukaryota > Metazoa > Chordata > Lepidosauria > Squamata > Chamaeleonidae > Furcifer > Furcifer pardalis. The sequence continues at coordinate 7,172,392 of CP126900.1, read as the reverse complement.
AATAGACTACTTTGATGAGTTATCCTTTGCAGGAAGGGTTGAATAGCGATCCATCATGGACTAAAAGATTTTGGGGATCCTTTTCAACTCTGCAAGTCTATGATTCAGAGATGCTGCTATTTTAATTCTGTTTAATGTTTTAACTGTTGCTTTTTTTTGTATCTCTGCCAGTTACACTGTGTCTAAGAAATAAATCTATAGTAAAACAATGGCTATACCTCAATAGGTTTCCCTTGCTCAAAAGCCAGTCGTATCCGACTCTAGGGGTCAGTGCTCATCTCTGTTTCAAAGCCGAAGAGCCAGCGCTGTCTGCTTCTGCAGACATTTACATGGTCATGTGGCAGGCATGACCAGACACCGGAGCACACGGAACGCTGTTACCTTCCCACCAAAGTGGTCCCTATTTATCTACTTGCAATTTCTTGCTTTCGAACTGCTAGGTTGGCAGGAGCTAGGACAAAGACGGGAGCTCATACCTCAATACAGATCAGATAATGTATATAGCACTGAAGGTAGAGATAACGACATACGGTGACTTTGCCAGCACTGAACGAATGGTTTTTTATTTGCAAAGCACCAATGAACACTAAAAAGTGCTGAAGTTTCCAAGAATCACGAACTAGAGCCAGACTAGGCCTTGCTTAGAGCAGACTCACTGAAATCAATAAGATTTCAGTAACAGGTCTATTTTAAATGACTTTTCAGCATAAGGAAAGATAACCCACCAGCTCTAATGGGTATAATGGTCTAGACTGGTAAGTCTAGACCAGTGATGGTGAACCTCGGCACTCCAGGTGTTCTTGGATGGCAATTACCAGAAGCCCAAGTCAGCACTCCTGCTGATCAGGACTTCTGGGAATTGAAGTTCCAGAACACCTGGAGTGCCAAGGTTCACCCTCACTGGTCTAGACTAGTGTTTCCCAATTTTTGGTTTTTGGACTTGAATTCCCAGGAGCCCAAGTCAATTCCCCAAAGCACTGATCAGCCAATGTACTTACTTAGGCTTTTGGGAATTGGAGGCTCCCTGTGGGATGAGGGGTTCACATTGGGAACCACTGGTCTAGACTCAACCACACAGCAGGATTCTGACTATTACATATGTTCCTAAAGTAACCTTAAAGTATACCCTCCCCCTGTGCCTATACCAACTGCCAGGGGAAGAAGAAGCCAGGGCAGGATGAGGACCTTGCTGCCCCTCCACCCCAACATATTGTAATGTAATGTATTGTCTGTAAGCCGCCCTGAGTCGCCATGGCGAGTGGGCGGCAATATAAATTTGAACTAATAAATAATAAATAAAAGGGAAAAGCCATCAAATGGCAGTGAAGCCACAACAAATTTATCAAGTTCGCAAATGACTAAGAAACGTCTGTATGTGTTTTGTATCTACTGTTGAATCAAATGAAGTTTCTTATTTTAGTTACTTTCACTCGCAGTCATGCCCTTTTGCAGGTGCCCCAGGGTTTTCTTCTTTGCTGTAGAGATGCTGTGGATTTTATCTGGGATTTTCTGCACACGAACCTTTTACTCTACTACTTAGCAATGACTTTATAAGATCACCAACCCACTCTCTCTTATTTTCTGCGTGGCTGACTGAACATGCTAGTTGGTATTCACATACAAATGAGACTCACCTGTTACTGAAGAGTTGGATAGGATGGAGAAGGAACAGACATGCTGTGATGGGTTTCCAGATGGCCTAGGAAGCAGCGTCCTCTAAGAGGGAAAGGCAAGACAATGTTGGAAAGAAAATCTTAAGTACAGTATGAGATAAACTTATCCATATGGTCCCCTTAGGACTGTTGCAGAATTTTTTTTTATCACACCCATTAGAACGGGTGGGTTATCTTTCCTTATGCTGAAAAATCTGACGGCAGTAATTTATCAGAGTGTATATTTGGTGGGAAAGGGGCTGCAGTGGCATTGTGGTTAAGTCACTAAACTTCACGACCGGAAGGTCGGCAGTTCAAGACCTGAGTGCTACACGACAGAGTGAGCTCCCATCTCTGTCCCAGCTCCTCCAAACCTGGCAGTTTGAAAGCAAGAAATTGTAAGTAGATAGATAGATACCACTTCAGTGGGAAGGTAAACAGTGTTACAGTGCACTCTGGTGTCTAGTCATGCCAGCCACATGTCCACAGAAATACCTACAGAAGCAGACAATGCTGCCCTCTTTGGCTAGAAATGGAGAGGAGCACTGGACCCCGGGGTCAGATACGACTGGCTTTTTGAGCAAGGGTGACCTTGACTCAACCATTTTGTTGGATCCAAAATCAAAGATGGGTGTGACACCAAACCTTCTTCTCTCCTTCCTTCCTAGTGGCGAGCTTGTAGAGTTGAACTAATTGAAGAGGCTTAATGAAGTGAGGGTGGGTGGGTTAAGAGTGTCGAGAAAGCTGACCATGGGCTACATTCCTGGAGGGCGGCTACTCAGTGGCAGCTGTAGTGGAAGCTGCTTCTGGTGGAGGATCTTTCACAGGCAACAGCACATGCACTTGGGCTGACTTGTCTACATTGGGCAGAAGGCCGGTGCGGTCGCCCCAGCACAGAGTTTGCCCCGCCCCCCTGCCCAGAAGCCCAATGGGAGCACTTCTTCCCTTCCCCCAGCACAGAGTTCGCCCCGCCCCTCTGCCCAGCAACCCAATGGGAACGCTTCCTCCCTCCCCTGTTGCCATGTTGGCACTTTACGATAAATAAGTGGGTTTGGGGTTGCAGTTTGGGTACTCGGTCTCTAACAGGTTCGCCATCACTGGATTAAAATATTCAATATACAAAAGATCTATTTCAATTAGCCAGTTCCTCTGACCTGGACTACTAGTGGCTTCCGCAGATGTCTGCTACGCAGCTTCCTTGGCTTTGGCAGGAAGAAATCAGATTGCATCTGGAATAAAGAAAATAACAGTTTGCAACAGAGCCACAAGACAGACATTTCCAGCACCTATCTATGTTAGTAGAGATATGTTACACTCATTCACTTGCTTCTCTTCCTTTCCTGCCAACCTCTAATTTTACGCCTCCAACACCTAATCCAGGGAGATTATTGTGTTTATTTGAGAGCAGAGAGAGGAGGAGTTCTAAGAAACTGTGCTGTTACAGAGCAGGGAGAAACAGAATGTTTTTTTTTTGTGGGTCCTGGACTCCTCCCACCAGAAAGGGGGGCAGAAAAACTTATTTACAAGTTTTGAATTGAATGGACGGACTGCATTATACTATCCTCCACAGAGAGTAAACAGTGAAGAAACAGAATGCAACTGAGTGGATAATATCACTTAATGGTTACTGTTTCTTACTGGGCTGGAACTGTCACTACGATCCTGCATCTAAGAAAGAAAAAGAATTTCACTGGAGCCAAGATTTTTCAGAAAAGAATCTATTCCTATCACAACCCCTGTGACTCACTGCATGGCAATATCCAACTTTCTCTTGGAGAACTGCGGACATGCAAGGCTTGTATTAAGTTTTGAAGAACCAAACTGGAACTAAACGATGCATACATGCAATGGCATAGTGTGGGTTTCAGCCTCCCGGGGCCCAGGATGTGGGCTTCAGCCGCCCAGGGCATAAACCAAATTTCCAGCCCAAGACCCCAGCGCCCGTCCCCGCAGCGGCCTCTAGGGCTTCTGGAAATTGAAATCCAAGAACATCCATACATCCAAGTGACATTTTGCCGCCCCAAAAAAGTGCCGCCTGGGGTGGGCCACCCCCCCCCCCCCGGCTAGGCACTGCATTCATGTTAACCTACATTGGGAAAAAAATGGGGCTCCATCAAAGAGATGGGGGAGAGGGAGAAGAGGGCTGCATCTCTAATTGGTCCTGGTGTGATTGTATATGGTATTTTCGTTGTTTTGTTGTATGATTTTGTTTTATCTTGCAATTTTAAAATAAAATAAAAACAAATATGCATAAAACATTTCTGTCAAGGTGGGCGATGTGCTACAAACTTGTATTTTAGGGAAAATGCAAAATTTATTCTGCACTAATATGAATAAAAATGATATGGCGGAAAAAGTTGGTTTGGGCAGGATGCAGTGGACTAAAGATTAACTCTTTCTTTTACATTCTCAAACTAAATCTTTGCAAAGCAATGTTTACTGCAGCTCCCAGATATTTTTAAAGAAAAACAGCAGAGGAAGATGGAGTATTTCAAGGTAAGTCTGATTTGGATTATGACACAGAATGTTTCTGACATATTTGCTGAATACAGAGGCGGATGGAAGTACATTTTACTAGCAATTCAGGTCACACATGCAGGGTTTAGGACAAGGGTGCCCAAACTACAGGCCGCAGGCCAGATCCGGCCCGGACACCAATTCATGGGTGCATTTTACTTCTACTTCTGGGAGCAATGAGGGTGGCGTGGGCTGGATGAACTGATGTCAGGGGGGCGGATCCAGCCCATGGGCCGTAATTTGGGCACCCCTGGTTTAAGCAGAGAAAATGGCAGCTTAAAATCTATCTCGTCCTGTCGCAAAACAGATGGCAAGGTGTGTTTTACTCCCGCTTCCAGTGAGAGGAACCACGTGACTGGCCCACTGCGTGACCGGCCCACTGAACCACATGACTGGCCCACGGCCTGAAATGTTTGGGCACCCCTGGTTTAGGATGTGACATTCATCAAGATAAACTTACACTGATTGTGTCCAAGCGCTGTCGGAAAGATAGCTCTGTTTCTTTGCTTTGCAAGAAAAGCTTTCCATGCCTGCTATTAGGTGGGAGAGTTGTGGGTACTGCAAACAAGCCGCCATCTGCATCAAGACTTCCAGAACCTGAGGGACCAGACACCAAAAGGGATCTAGAGCAATGTCTCAAATCTGGTACTGTACAGTATTATGTTAATCTAGAATTTTAAAAGTCTGTGAGTCCTTGGGAAAATCCAGAGAATAACCATGTAACCCAGTTCCTAAAATTATTACATGAATGATGCAAGGGACAACTCAATTGTGTATTCTGACAACAATAATTCAGGATTCTAGTTGAAAGCCTCCTCAGATTCATCCAGCTTTCATCAGTCTCCCAACATTTTCATTTTTATTATAACGCACAATATAATGTTTTGGGAACATGGCGAGGTATTGAATGCAATGATTAGAATCCCCCAGTTAATTTAATAGATTTATACACAGGTCTACCCATTTTTTCTTGACATGCCTTGTGGGTAAAGTAAATTTGTTGCCCAATTCTGGAGGACTGGGTTTGAATTGCACCCACCCACCCACCCTGGCGACAAGGAAAGCTCTCAGCTTCAAAGAGGGGCATTTGTGGATAGAGAATATACAAATCCCTGGTTTCCTTCCTTGGGCTTCAATTGCCAGAAGCCCTGACCAGTAGGAGTGCTGGCTTGGGCTTCTGGGAATTGAACTCCAAGAACACCTGGAGTCCCAAGGTTTGCCATTATCGTGTTATACTGAAAGACCTGACAATCTCAATGGCAGCCTCACCCGAGGAGGTGGAAGTGGCACTAGGAGAAAAGGCTTTCTTGTGAAGGGCAGGTTGATTGCGCGCACAGCCTGGGCTCCGACTGCTGATGGCAATCACTTTCCCAGGAGGCGTTAGAGCATGTTCCTCTTGAGTGGACTTGATGGGGGATGTTGCGACAGAGTTCATTTCCGGAGTCTGAAGAGGAAATAATTAAATCTCAATTTCTACTTTAAAAAAACCCATGGAGGAAAGTGTATCTATTCGAACTACGTATAATCACTTTTATTTTTTTCTTTGCACACCTAAATCTAACTTCCAACATACCCAGATACAGATCTGTAACATTCAGGGGAGAGAACTGATCACTAGATACCACCATGTACAATGTATTATATACGGCAGTGATAGCCAACCTTGGCACTCCAGGTGTCCTTGGACTTCAATTCCCAGAAGCCCTGATCAGCAAGAGTACTGACTTGGGCTTCCAGGAATTGAAGTCCAAGAACACCTGGAGTGCCAAGGTTAACCATCACAGATACAGGGTATGCAACTTTCTGTGGATGAAAAGTGTCTAGTTTTGGGGTTCCCGACCTTTTCAAGCCGGTGGCCGGGTCACGCTCTCTCAGTGAGCTTCAAGGGCAGGATGGCCATTTTGCCCTGCCTGCATGATGGGGGTGGCCATTTTGTCCCAACAGCTTCAAAGGGATGGCCATTTTTTTCTCAAATGCCCTTGGAGGGGTGGGACCCCACATGAAATGGCACTGTCGGCTGGATCCAGCCAGCAGGCCTTAGGTTGGGAGCCCCTGGCCCAGTGTATATATGCCACACAACCTGTCCTAGATTCCCTAGACTAGACTGACGTCTCATGTACGGTGGAAGATGTTATCCCATCACTAGTGAACGAACAAAAACCCAACTGCCCATCCGATCAGCTTTGCTACGGGAACTGTTTGGGCACAATCCTATGCTTCACCTCAGGCAGTAAAACATCTCAGACTGGCTCTTAGCAGAGACCAATGGCTCTAAGGAAATGTCCGGATTATACTTACTGGCTTGGGGTTCACTTCAGTAGAGATGAGTTTTAAGAGGCAGTTGAGGAGTTTCTGCTTGTGACAGGAAGCCGGAGGTTCAGGCACCTGTTCCCCTGATTCCTGGGTTTCTGACCCCAAGACAGACAGCCAATCATACTCGAGCTGCAACTTGTTCGGCTTGCCCATCATGAGGTAGACTTCGGCCAAAGTAAGGCTCTCGGAGGTCCGTAGGTTCCACCCGTCCTCTCTGACCTGCTGTGCAAGGCGGCTCGGATCATCCTTGAGAGGTTTGGCAACCAATTGTCCCTGAGGCGGCTGAGGTGGTGGCATCGAGGCGGTGTTGAGCTTCTCCTGAGAGTCCTCCATGACTGCATCCCGGGGCTCCTTAGCACCCAATTCCGCTTGTGACCTGCAGCAGCGGAGGGCCTGAGTTTCAGAGCCGGACGGGACGCAGCCGGGCATCGCCACCCCACCTACGGCTGGCTGTCCAGGATTCTGAAGGCCAGCCTCTGGGGTGCCAGACAATAGGGTCTCAGGGGGAGAACTCCCTGAAAAGGCTAAATCTTTCCTGTCCTTTCTGTCTGTGCAAAGACACTTCTCGGGGACAATAAGGTCGTGGCAAGACTTCATGTACCGGGGGAAGGGGTCAAGCAGAGAAAGCTCCTCCAAATCAGGCGGGATAGTGCCACAGTCACAATCTGGACCACCAGAAGACGAACTGTTTGTCAACGCAACCTCCTCCTTACCCTCAGCCAAACGGCTTGGGGCAACTGGCCTGTCAAGCAGCCCACCCAGGTCCTGAGGTCCAAAAGGCAATCTATCAAGACTGTTTGCTACACTAGGGCTCGGGGAGGCTAGCTCTGGGAGCTCAGCCTCTGGGGAACAGTCTTCAGTAGGTGTCGCGGCATCCAATGTCGACGGGTTGTTTCGAGTTCCTTCTGTTACAACCTCTATCTTGGTTCCACCCTTGACTTCTGTCCCTCCCCGCGGGTATTTCACCTGTCCTCTGGCTGTTCCCTGACCACTCTGTATACCTAAAATCTGGGCAGGTGGCAGCAAATGAGTGTCCTTTGTATTCTGCTTGCAACGGCCGGATTCTTGCCAATGCACCGTACAGAAAGCTTTGGAGTGTACAACTCTGGCAACCCCAGGGAGAGGTGTAAGAGTACAGTTCTCTCCAGGGAAGAGATGGAGCATGACTTTCTCTTCTGGATAGCTGTCATTTGTTTCAGAATTCCTGGAATCTTGTGCCTGCCTTTCTGTAAGCGTTTTACGCTAAACACAGGACAATAAGGAATATAACAAAATAAAAGACAGGATGCCGCTCTCTAACTACCATATATACTTGAGTACAAGTCGGCCCGAATATAAGCCGAGGCACCTAATTTTGACATGAAAACCCAGGGAAATTGACCCGAGTATAAGCCAAGGATAGGAAACGCAGCAGCTGCTAATGAGCTTCAATAATCAAAATACATGAAAATATGGTAAAATTAATTAAATTGTTAGCATATCTCAATCCAATGTGGTCTTGGGACCCTCATGGTCATTGACCCGAGTATAAGCCGAATTCCCTTTTTGGAGTTCATTTTTGGGGCTAAAAAATTCAGCTTATACTTGAGTATATACGGTACCTTCAGAACCAATAGAAAGAAATCATGCACCACATTAGAGCTTTAGATAAGCATAAAAAAATCAATTCTCCAATGCCTTTGGGGCCACAGTTTGCTCATTCCTGATTTAGAACCTTACTACTGGCTCTAAAAATAATGGTGAGGGGAAGGTGGCATTGCAGACATGGTTTTATTCACGGGCCATGAATATTTGTTCATTTACTTTCATTGTTAACACTCTTCTGTATTTGTTTACATTTTATTGCACTCTGCTCTGAAATATTTAATATGGAGTGGTTCCATAAACAATCATATGGCGAAGAACGCAAAATCATAGGAGACAAAATATCTCAACAACAACAAAAAGGATACAATGCGTACTTCATGCAGAGCCCATTTCTGTTTCAGGAACTCAATGAGGCTGGACACTTTACGATGCAGCTCTACAATCATTCTGCAAACCATATAAGGAAGAATACAATGCAGGTCGCACTGGTAGTGTGACAGAAAGAAAGTGCTTGCTAACCAAAACATACATATTTGCTCCGACAGTGGATACACGAAACTGCAGATAACAGTAAACACTGTACAGTAATTTACTTTGCAGACAGTGGCCTTTTGTGGCCAGTTCTGGTAACGCACCATAGAAATACATATGTACAGTGAAACCTCGGTTAACGTATTTAATGCATTCCACAGACCGTTTCTTACAGTAAAAATTATTTTAAATGAAAGTTTCCCATAGCAATGCACTGGAAATCAATTAATCCAGTTCCACCTATTTGCTTTAGTCTTCTCTTGTTCTTTTATGATTTAGCATTATAAAAAATTAAATTAAAAATCCTATTTCTTTCCCCCAATTATTCATTTGTTTTTCTGCTTACTGTTCTTAAACCAAGTCTTAAGTCCAAATTTTGTAGCCAACTTTCCAAATACAGTAATACCTCGGACAACGCTAAGATTTGGTTCCACAAGTCTTGGTGTTATCCGATTTTTAGTGTTATCTGATCCATGTTAAAATCCTATGGGATGCATCGGATAACGTTAAAGCTCCATAGAGATACATTGTAACCGCACAGGCTTTAGCGGTTGTTATCCGATCCATCCCATAGGACCTTAACGTTATTCGATCCAATTCTCCTCCGCAGATTACTTAACGTTATGGGATTTTAGCGTTATCCGAGGTAAACGTTATCCGAGGTATTATTGTATACCAAGCTTTGGAATACCTGAGACGAGGATTCTGGGCTAGGCTCTGCACACGAGCCCATGCGTGGTTATTCCGTGGCTGAAGCTCAACAGGGACCTTCAATGGAAGACGCACTGGCTTCTGATCCTCTTCATCACTAATTCCTGAGAAACAAAGCAATGAAAAGGCCTGAATTTACTCCAAGTGTGTTTTTCCCCCAAGAATAAGGTATGTTTAAGGTGCTGAAATGCTTCCCTAGGGTGTCAAGGGCAACTAAGGAGACTGTTTTTAATGTTCTGCGGCCAGGCTTGGGCAATACACAGTCCTCTTGGGGCCCAAATGCCATTTTCTGGGAACCTTCCAAGCATTTTTTTCCAGTTATACAATTTCTAAAGAAGTATATTGGGGCAGTGGTCACAGAAAGCAGTCCTCTAAGGCTCATGGATAGTGTGTGCATCCCTTGAACCAGCTGGACACTGCTGCCCCTCTGATTCCCAGGCCCCTACCATTGAGACCGAGGAGAAGAAAAGCCACCGGCTCCTGCGGGTGGCCAGACACTGCCACAAACTGATTCCAGGGCCTCTCCCTCCCTGGGCCGGCGAGAAGACCCCCAGCCTGTTGCCCGCTCGTAGGGAAGTGACTATAGCTGTTTTGTAACTTTTTTTGTTAATTTTTTTTGTTCGGTAAAACCCCGACTTATGAATGCCTAGAGTTACGAATGATTGAACTTACGAAAGGGTTTTGTGCTGAATTTCATGCCCCGGTTTACGAAAATGCCCCCAATTTACGAAATTCAGCACAAACCCTGCCGCAAGTCTTTAGAGATCAAAATGGCGCTGCTGCCATTTTGATCACTAAAAATCCACCCAACCCCGCCACTGGAAGTCTCAAGAAGTGACTTACCATGGCGGAGGTGGAGGCGGCTGTTCCCCGGGAGGTGCTGCAAGGCAAAACACCAGAGAAAACTCCTTCGTCAGCTGCAAGTTTTGCCTTGAAGCACCGCCCAGGAAGGTTGGGGGACATCGGAAACAGCCTGGATCGGCTCCCTGGACCCTTCCAGAGGCGGCAGGGGCAGAGGAGAGCCTGAAATCAGTGAGGGGGGGGGGATGCACCATTGTGACAGAATTCTTATGCTGATTTCAGGCTCTCCGCCACCCCTGGGAGGGTCAGGGAAGCCAATCCGGGCAGTTACCGACATCGACCAACCTTCCTGGGCAGCTAAGACTCTTCCGGGTTAACCTTTCCTCCATACAGGTGCATTTTACTTCCGCTTCCGGGAGCGACGAGGGCAGTGCAGGCCAGATGAATCGCAATAAACCCATTCGTGTGGATTTACAGGGTGCTTGGGCTTCTGGGAATTGAAGTCCGAGAACATCTGGAGAGCCAAGGTTCACCATCACAGCTTTAGTGCTAAAACTGACATCTTTTGGAAAATGGAAAACCCATTTATTCTGTTGTTTCCTGATCCACTTCTGGCAACTCTGAAGTGCTTAAAAACAGAGGATATGGCTCGGGTTCCCCAGGTGAATGGACAAAAATGTATGCAATCATAACACACTCCTCTGGTTGTGTCAATTTCGCCCAGAAACACAGCTTGGCAGTTGCCCCAATAATCTGCTTCAACTTCCCTTTTCCTCTTGAGAGTCTCTTACGTACCATCTGGGTCACAGAGTTTCTTAAGAGCCCTACACATCGGCGCTTTGATACGAAGATTTCTCCCTTTGTAGCGGACAGTGGTAGCTCTGAAAAGAGTTTTAAAAAGTGAGACTGTTAAGAAAAGCAGCAGAAGCATAGCAATTCGTTGAGATTTAAAGAGTATCTGTGTTTATCACATACTATTGAGATAACAGTCATTTCTTTACGGGATATAATATGCTTCATCTAGCTTTCAAAACCACGGACATACATGCTTCAAGTGGTACTTCCGGTCTTCTGACTGTGATGCCAAAAAGTTTTTCTATATTCTTTTCCCAGCCATTTTGGCACGTTTTAGGGTTTGTAAAGCAGCAGAGGGAATGCCATACCTATTCTGCTAAAACCATTGTAATCCAGCAGAAGTACACCACTGCAGTTTAAACTGCTCACTAACAAGAATTCTCTGGATGGTGTGCAATTTGTTAAATGCAAATGTACATACATATACAGTTCTACACAGAAGCAATATCAGCTTTATTTTCCTAGCAAAGGTTTAATGACTATCCATCGTCGTCAGCTGCTACTAATATCTGAGTATACATTTACCCCCACTGAAAACCATTTTCACAGTTGACAGGAAAAATCCCACTGGGGTGTCTTTGTTTAAGGTGGATCCCAGCTTGCCATGAAGTGACCCACACATTATGATCACAGAGCCATCTCCTGCAGCATGTATGAAATGAGACATGCAGGATTTAACACCGGGACTGCAATGGACTGCCACAGCCTTGAGGATATTAACAAGGTGCGCCTTCACAGTCAGTCCATCTGCCATGGCCTCTTCAACCTCCATGACCGTTGGGAATCAAAATAGTGAAGCGGTTCTTCCTCTGCTCATTTTGCCATGCGGCCCAATCTGATGGATTCCAGTGGCATTTCCTCCACTGAGCAGACCATCACCCCACCGAAAGAGGCTCATCTGTCCATAGCTGTTGCCCTTTTAGGGATTCAGGTTATTTGCCGGCACCCAAGACTCGGTGTTGAGTCGCGGGCTGTACGGTCTACTACTCCATTACTGTAGCGGGATGTCCGGCCAGACCATCCATAATTACAAGAAATATCCACACAAAATTCTAACTCAATTTTCGTAATAAAATGGCTTCTTCAGACAAAAGTCAGTATCTAGGGTGTCTTCTCTTGACTCTAAGAACATCTTGAACTCTTGGGGGGAGGCTGTTCTGAAGGAATCTTTTCCATTATACCAGACTTCCTTCAGCCCTTCCTAGAGTTCTTCTTTAGATTTAGGTTGTCTTTTATTTATTTCTATTTCCAAGCAATCCTATACGATCCCTATAATGTTCACACCTGGACTCTGTGCATGCCAGTCCATGACTGTCATGGTTTTATCAGCTGCTTTTAAGATTATTTTGTAGGAATCAGATAACTTGGTGTGAAATACCTGCTGAAACTCCATACCTAGAAGCAATCTGCCACTGACATTTATGCCATTTGACTTATTCTGTCAGCACAGGTCAGTGACGATCCACCATCTACTCTAAGGCCACATTTTGAGTAATTTGTATAAGCCCAGGTTCCAAAGAAAAAGAAGATGATAGGAGAAAATATAAAGTGCAAAGGCCACATTAAAATTACTTACCCAACTTGGATAAGCTCATTAAGTTTAGCTGCATTTTTGTCATCCATACCTTTTTAAAAAAACAGTAAAACAAATCATGATCCACAGAATTAAATATGGCAGGGAGAAAAAAATCACATGCATATTTCACCTTATAATTTCATAACAGTTGTTCTGACAGATGGTTAATTTTGATTAACATGTGACAAAGTAAGCTTTGTGAGGCCATAATTTTTTCTTTTAAAAATAAAAAATAAAAACATGCAGTATATTATTTATCTCAGACAGTTAGTCAAAACATATACAGTAATACCCCAGATAACGATTGCATCGGATAACGCTAGAATCGGATAACGATGCAAGTTTTTTGGAAAAAACTTGCATTGGATAACAATTCTGGACAATGATTCTTAACGTTATCTGAGGCAATGGTCTATGGGTGTGGGGGGGTTTGGGTAGAACTACCCAATCCACCCCCCACCCACAGCGGTCTCTGCGACTGCAATAGGGTCGGGGAAAAGCATGCGCCTTTCCCCCGACCCTACTTCAGTCGCAGAGACTGCTTGTGTCTCTTTCCCTCCCTGTATTTAAAGTACAGGGAGGGGGAAAGAGAGAGACGTGATTGGATCGTGATCGCGTCTTACTCTTTTCCTCCCTATATTTAAACTACAGGGAGAGAGAGACTGCTTGTGCCTCTTTCTTTCCCTCCCTGTATTTAAACTACAGGGAGGGGGAAAGAGAGAGACATGATTGGTTCTCTAGAGACCCAATCACGTCTCTCTCTTTCCCCCTCCCTGTAGTTTAAATACAGGGAGGGAAAGAGACACAAGCACTCTCTGCGACTGCAGTAGGGTCGGGGGAAAGACTCGCCTTTCCCCGACCCTACTGCAGTCGCAGAGACCGCTGCGGGTGGGGGGTGGCTGCCTTTAAAGCGGTTTGTCCCTGAAGTCAGGGCTTTTTTTTTAGCAGACAACGCTAAAAATCGGATAACGTCATGACTTGTGGAACCAAGTCATAACGTTATCCGGGGTATTACTGTACTTGACTTCTTCCAAGTGTGTCTGGTACCCATATTTAAAAATATCTGCCTGGCTACATTAAAATAACATTTCAGTTAGTATATATAATACTGACATTTCATCTCTGTTGTAATGGAAAGGTTGCTAGTTCTAAATATGAGATTGTGATAATAAAGAAAAAATATTCTCGAATGGCATGAAATGTACTTCTTGTGATCAACGCAGCACCATATTACAAAGTAAAAACCACAGCTATTATAGATTCTGATTCAGAAAAGTCTACTAGTAAGATGTAGGCAATATGTGGCACTACCAGAGCTGGGAAATTTATACTAGGCAAACATTTAACTACTCAGCTCCAGTGAGGCTTTAGGTTAACCTAAGTGAAATTTAACACTACTGCATTACCTCACAAGACCCGGTTCTGTTTACAATACCCTTCCTACATTAATGCTTAAAACATCTATCCTTTCCATGTAAAGTAAAAACCTGATTTACAAATGCCTTGATTTATTTGGGGGGGGGGGGGGAGAATCAAGTTACAAAATTTTTTTTGGGGAAATCGGTGTTCCGATTTACAAAAAAAAAAACCTTGACGTACGAAAGGGGTTTGTGTAGTTTTAGAGATCAAAATGGCATTGCTGCCATTTTGGTCTCTAAAATTCACATTTTTAGTGCTCAAAAGGATGGCACCACCATTTTGAGCGCTAAAAATCCACCCCACGCCCAACAAAAGCCTAGGACAAAGAGCGGAATGGCTTTGTAGCTGAACTGCTCCATTGCGCTCTTTGTCCTGGGCTTTTCCTGAGCACCGTTTCACCCTGGAGCGCGTTACCAGCCATCTGGTCTGGCTGCGAATGCACTCTAGGGTGAAACGGAGCCCAGCAAAAGCCTAGGACAAAGAGCACAATAGAGCGGTTTAGCTCCGAACTTCACCCCCGGCCAGACCGGAGCCCCGCAGATACCTTGCGCGGCCGGCACAGATATGCCCCCTGCATTCTACTGGACCGTAGAAGCAGCGGGGGCAGTGGCGGTGGTTCTCAGTCTCCAGAGCAGCAGGAGGAAGGAAGCAGCAGCATCCAAAATGTAGGGAGATCTCTCTGTTTAAATTCTGTTTTGTTTTAATTTTTCTACGCATCCCATTGGGGATGCATTGAGTTACAAAAAAAGCCAGAGTTATGAAAAAGGCCATGGAACCGATTTTGGTGTGTTCTATGACAATGAAATATTGTTTATACTCACAGCCCCCAATCTTCTTCCTTAGCTCTCCATAACAAATTAAACCATAGAGTTCCAAGGAGGATTTTTTCAGCCCTTGAGAAAAAACTGTGAAGGAAAGGAAACCACAGATATTGTGCAGAAAGGAAATACACTGTTCAACTGTAATACGATTAAATATAATTCAGACACAGCTTACCATTTCACTCAGAAATTCTGGAAACCAGAAGTCAAATATTATTTTTTTATTTATTACCATTTATTTTTAAATGGTAAGGATCCTCTTGCAGCCCATGCAACACATACGTTGCAATTTTAAGACAACATGCATACAACCTGCATACATTTTTCAGCTGTTTTTTTAGGACTTGGGGGCTAACGGACAATACTTAAAAGATCAGGATCCTAACAAGGTGAGTGCTAACATATTACTTTTGTTGTTCAGTCGCAGTCGATTCCGACGCTTTGCGACCCCATGGACCACTGTCCACCAGGTACTTCTGTCCTCCACCATCCAACTCCACTATATTACTGCGAGTGGGGCGGCATATAAGTCGATATATAATAATAATAATAATAATAATAATAATAATAATAATAATAATAATAATAATAATAATAATAATAATAATAATAATAATAATAATAATCCTAATATTTGACCTTATACTGGAAAACCAGGATAATTGTTGCCAATGCTTCCAAATATTCAAGTCTACTCCAAGCAAGCCAGCTGCTTCTTCCAACAAAACCCATGTCTCTGGAAGTTGATAAACCTGTACAGCACACCCAACCACCCGAGTCTTGGCTCTTTGGCACTTGCCAAACTCAATTAAAGAGCAATCCTGTGGAATGCATTATGCTCTTTAAGCGAGGTACAACTGTACACATATGAAAACTACAGGTTTCGTATCAACAGGAATTATGGCTGATTTTGAATGGAATGCTCTTCCTTGTCACAGCAATTCTAACTTTGTTGATTCCATGCAACCCAGTATTGCAGTCCCCACAAAAAGTATATTATGTATTTATTTATTTATTTAGATTTATTATCCCGCCCCAATCAGGAGAACCTAACTCTAGGCGGCTTACAAGAAAGAAAAATATCACACATGAGTGCAAAACAAACTAAACAATCCCACTATACCTCTACAAATTCGGACATTAAAACCTTAAGGTTCAAAATTAATTAAAAAAAATTAAACTATACATTTACAAAATACTAAAAAAGATTTAAAAGTTTAAAAGGTTTAAAAGAGCGAGAGAGGGGTGGCTGTCCAATCAGATCAGCCACCCAACATGGGACCCCATAATACTGGAGCCCCACGCCTGCCCTGCCAGCCAGGTTTTTAGGCCCTTCTGAAAGGGCAGTAGCTCTGTCTGTAGACGTAACTCAGTTGGCAGAAGGTTCCAAAGGGCCAGGGGCGGACATGGAAAAGGCCCTCCTTCTGGTGCTAGAGAGATGCGCCTCTCTAGCTGATGGAATGATAAGAGAGCCTCTCCGGTCCACCCTGGTGGGACGGACAGATGTTCTTGGGGTGATGCAGTCTCTTAAGTATCCATCCTGGCCCACTACCATGTAGGGCTTTAAAGGTAATGACCAGCAGCTTGAACTGCACCCGGAGACATACTGGCAACCAGTGCAGCTCCTGAAGTAGTGGTGAGGCACGAGCATAACGCCCGCACCCCATCACTACCTGAGCAGCTGCATTCTGGACCAGCTGCAGCCTCCGAATGGTCACCAAGGGCAGCCCCATGTAGAGCACATTATAGTAATCAAGTCTGGAGGTGACCAAAGCATGTGTGATCATGAGCAAGGAGTCCCGATCTAGGAGTGGGCGTAACTGGCGTATTACACGAAGTTGTGCAAAAGCCCTTCTGGCCACAACTGCCACCTGCTCTTCGAGCAGCAGTCGTGAGTCCAAGAGGACCCCCAGATTACACACCGAGTCTGTTTGGGGCAAAGCTGTCCCATCCAGAACCAAAGATGGCAACTCCTGAGATAGCGCAGGACCCCTATTTTGTTTTATTTTAACAGAAAATAATAAACAGCTCCTGGATGCCTTCAGGAATGATGATTAGGACCCTTGAGGAATTCACAGACAATTCCCCAATAATAACAACAAAACAGAATTACCTCTCCAGGTTTTCCCTGTTTATTTTTTTCTTTAAAAAAAACACCACACAACCTGAAAAAAAGCCATTTCGAGCCTCCACAAGACCCCGTGAAGAGTCCTGGAAGGACAAATGTAGCCCCTAAGTTTGCTCATTCAGCTGCATTAATCAAAGAAGGAAAAAAATTACAAAATGCTCACCATTATCAAAGTCAATGTATTTTGATATCTTGTGCCATGTGCGATAGTAGAAGTGTCGAACCTGCTCTTTGTTCTTCACCATGCTTGCTGGCTTGCTCTTCTTCTTGTATTTCAAAGCAATGTTATTCTGAATTGCTTCGAAATCTTTTCCATGCTACAAAAAGGAGATATTCCAAACAGAGAAAAAATAGCATACTAGAGCAGGAGTAATGAACAACTGGAATGTTTGTTTTAGATCTGGATCAGCTTTTTGTACATTTAGACGATACTATCTTTAGACCAGAAAATCAAAGATACCTAAATTAATAGCCACTCTGCAACTGACTGTCACTAAGTATCTGTGAACTATACAAATTTATTGTTATTGCAAAGTGCATTACAGAATGCTTATGCAAAACACAGGAGTTGCGGAGAAAATGTCCACAATCTGAGGAAATAATTACACCTATATACCACCCCATAGTATTTGTGTGCTCTCTGGGGGGTTCATAAACTAATTCACATTTTGCCCCAAAGATGCTGGGTAACCATTTTATTGACCTCAGAAGGGTGGAAGCCAGCCCTGAGGATTGAACTCAGATCATGAGCAGAGTTTTGGCCGCAGCACAGCACTTTAATCACCACACTACGAGAGCTCTTACATGGGCAAAGCCCCAACCTCTGCCCCAAAGCACTATCCTAACAGCATCACAGTGTTCAGACACAAATGGACTTTCCAGGAAGACACTAACTACCAACTTCTAGGGGATCTAGGTAAACAACCAAAACATAAGTGGAAAAACTATTTATCAATTACTATACGTTATCCAATGGCTAACACATTCAAAGGAGGTCAGAGCAGAAGACACGAATTGAAAGTATTCTACAGTAATACCTTGGATAACGCTAAGACTTGGTTCCACAAGTCTTGGTGTTATCCAATTTTTAGTGTTATACGATCCATATTAAAATCCTATGGGATGGATCGGATAACGTTAAAGCTCCATAGAGACACATTGTAACCGCACAGGCTTTAGCGGTTGTTATCCGATCCATCCCATAGGACCTTAACGTTATTCGATCCAGTTCTCCTCCCCGGATTACTTAACGTTATGTGATTTTAGCGTTATCCGAGGTAAACGTTATCCGAGGTATTGCTGTATTTAACTGTCAAGATTCATGAGATGTTTTAGACATCAGCTTCCAGAAGCTTTAGCAAGCATAGCTCAGAGATTTTGGGAGCTGGAAATCCAAATATTCAAGGGAGCAACTGATGCAGGACAATTCAGAACACACTCACCTCATAGAGACCTTCAAAGAAGGTATTCTTATCTTCTGTGCTCCATGATTCCCACTGACGCCTGACCTTCTTGCCTTCCTCCTTTTCTCCAGGTGTGGAGCCCAGATTTCTTGCAGCAGATTTTGAACTACCAGCCAAGTTGCTTGCAGGGATTCCTGATGAGCTGCCAGATGATCCACCACTGTTATCTGCACCTTTAGTGAACAAGACAACCACCATATCTTTATTACATGTTTAGCACTCCTTGTCGCTTAAAGAAGGTGTAGGGGGTATCCAACGAAGCTCGTTTTTATGCTGCAGAGCATCTATCACTATAACTATACAGATTTTGGATACAGCTGTTTCAGGCGCTGCTGCTATGTTGCATCCAAACCAACCCCCAAGACGCTTTGACCAACATGTCCTTCCAACTTCTTTTGCTACTTAATAACCCTGCATAAACTGGAACAATCTCTACTTTTTACTACTACATGCCCAAAGATATTCTAGCTTTCTATATTTTCTGATTTCCTGGGGGATTTCCTCACTACTCATAACTTGAGTAAGTGCTCAGCCAGACAAAGTATAAAGTATTTGGGAATAAATATTGCAGAAAAATTGGTAGATTTTGCTAAGTTAAATTTTGGTAAAACGAAAGTGGAAATTAAAGGGAAGATAGAGCAATACAAAAAACTGAATACAGTCAAACCTCGCATAAAGAGCACCTCGCTTAAAGAGCAGAATTTTCTCTGAATGTTCGCTTTGTTTAACAAATAAAACCAACCAAAAACTCGCTTAACAAACAAATCGGTGTTCGCAATCCCCACCACCAGAAGTCACAAATCGGTCACTTACAATGGTGTTTCACTTAAAGAGCAAACTCGCTTAAAGAGCAATCCTGTGGAACACATTATGCTCTTTAAGCAAGGTATAACTGTATATCATGGTTTGGTAGAATTGCAATATGTAAAATTAAATTATTACCGAAATTGAATTTTTTTATTTGAAGCATTACCAATTCAACAGAAAGAAAAATAACACTTTTTCAAAACATGATAAATAATTATTGTAATGGGAGAAAAGAGGGCCAGAATAGCAAAGACATTATGGAATAAGTCACAAAAAGAAGGTGGTTTGGGAATACCTGTACCTAATTTAAGGAATTATTATACAGCCTTTCAACTCAAAGGTATTATAGAAATGTTGACAAATAAAGAGATTATTTGGAAAGAGTTAGAAATGAAAGAGTTTCAACAATATGGAAATTGTTGGGTTTTTAAAATTTATAATAAAGAGGTTTCCGAAATAAATATCAAGAATAGCTTGGCAAAAGGAACGATGACAGTGTGGAATCTTTTGAAGCAAAAATTGGACCCTACTTGTTCTCCTATTACACAAACGTCAGATTTGAAATCATTCCCAATCGAAGGAGATAATTTGAAAGAGGTATTACAGAAATATGAGATACATTCACTTAAGGAGTGGTTACAATTAAGTGAAGAACGAGAGAGAGAAAAAAGAAAATATACAGTACAGTATAGGGAATTGGATTTGAACTGGTTTCAAATACTGGGTATAAATAAATGGAACAGAAAGTATTGTCAGCACGGGTTGAATAGACAATTGATGAATTTTGAGAAATTGATTGATGAGATAAGAAAAGAATTAGTAGGAGTAAAAGGTCTTGTGAAAAAAGTACAGTAAAACCTTGCATAAAGAGGGCTTCACTTAGAGAGTAACCTACTTAAAGAGCAGAATTTTCTCTAAATGGTCGCCTCGCCTTAACAAGAAAAACCAACCAAACACTCGCTTAACAACTAAATTGGGGTTCGCAATCCAACGCCCAACCAGAAGTCACAATTGGTCACTTACAATGGTGTTTCACTAAAATAAAAACCTGAAATGATCTTCAATTGAAGGTCAGATAATAGACAAAGATGCTAAGAGGACAAGAATGCATATACTGTACTGTCGTAATCACTTTTCAGTTTGTGAGTTCTCGCCTAGTTTTCAGTTTGTAATGCAAAAGTATCTTAGATAAACATTTGCCAATTCAAGCAAAAGTATCGTTGTCAAATAGCAAAGTTATCGACAATACCCAGTATGCAGACAACACAGTATCACTAGCTGACAATTTAGATGGTCTGCAAAGATTACTAGGCAAAGTCCAGCAAGCAGTCTAAAAATGAATGCTTAGTACTGGATTCATAGTAACCAATAAAAAGTAGCTCAAGAAATTCAGTTACAGAGCCACACAAAAAAACATAGAGCATGTAGGCAAATATAAGTTTGAACAAATGATGAGATCATATCCACTTAATAAAAGACAGAGCAGATATAATTCAGAGAGGTGCCTTAAGAAATCTGTAATATGTAACAAAATCTTAAAATTGGTTTTGAGAATATGCATTGTACATATCCATAGCCTAACTGTATTGCATAGAATCCAGTACTTTAACAGATAGCTATTAAAAACATAGCATTTGAAATACAGATCTATTAAAAGATGTCAAGAATGACTGAGATAGCAACTAATTAAGTACTAAAGCAAATGAACAAAGCAAGACATTATAAAGCATAAAAATATAGAATGCTAGAATACTTTAGTCATATAAGAAAAAAAAATGAAGAACAGTTGAGATTGTTGCAGCAAATCACAGAAGGTAACATAAATGGCAAAATAAATCCGGGAAGGAAAGGAACCTAATTTCTGAAGAAGTTGGAAGACTAGTTTGGCAGTATCATTTTCAGACCTGGCACATCCAAGGTGAGAATAGTAATGACACCATTCCATTTCCAACAGGAAAGGTAAATGCTTGCCAAAAATATTTTGAACTCATTTCATGAATTTATTGTACAGTACTTAACACCTGGAATTGAATTTAATATACTTTGTTAATGCACAAATCAGAATTGCAATAACACAATAGTCTAATAGATTTACAGTAAAAGTAAAGGTCACCCTTGCTCTAAAGCCAGTCATATCCGACTCTAGGGTTCAGCGCTCATCTCTGTTTATAGCCAAAGAGCCGGTGCTGTCTGCATCTGCAGGCGTTTCCATGGACATGTGGCAGGCATGACTAGACACTGGAGTGCACAGAAAGCTGTTTACCTTCTCACCGAAGTGGTGCCTATTTATCTACTTGCAATTTCTTGTTTTCGACCTAGGTTGGCAGGAGCTGGGACAGAGACAAGAGCTCACTCTGCCATGCAGCACTTGAGTCTCGAACTGCTGACCTTCCAGTCATCAAGTTCAGCGTTACAACCACTAAGCCATTGGAATGCCTTCAGATGGAAAATGCAAACACCAGAATTCAGTTTGCTAATTTTGTTCTTGCAGAAGAGGCTACTTATTCTCTTTAGCAGTGGGAATGCTATGGCATTAAAGCAGTAAACCTTCAGCTCCTTTTCATCCCCCCACCCCCATTTTTTGACTCTATGCATACAATTCCAGTGAAGGGAAAACCACACTTGATGCAGCAGAGTATAAAAATGATGTGAGGATTCAAAATTCACTTAAACCCTATGAAGCTGCATAAGAATAGAACTACTGTACTGTATATTTTTGCATTATGGCTTCTGCAGGAGATGCAAAGTTGGACTGTTCCCAAAGAGGTCAAAAAAGATGAAGCACTGTATTTCAAGCACTACGCATGCTGAAGACCAAATGCTCAGTCTCTGGCATCTTCAGTTAAAAGGATGAGGTGATGTAGAGTAGGCAGACAAAACAGTTTGACCTGGTAAAAGGCAACTTTGTGTTCCTAGCTGCTACTAAGAATTAGATTCAGTCTACAATACAGTACAGTACAGTACTGTACTTCTGAATCTCACATTTCTCTTTTTCAGTTAAATGCAAATAAAATAAATTTAAGTAAAGGTTTCCCTTGCTTGAAAGCCAGTCGTATCCGACTCTAGGGGTCAGTGCTCATCTCTGTTTCAAAGCCGAAGAGCCAGCGCTGTCTGCTTCTGCAGATGTTTCCATGGTCATGTGGCAGGCATGGCTAGACACCGGAGCGCACGGAACACTGTTACCTTCCCACTGAAGTGGTCCCTATTTATCTACTTGCAATTTCTTGCTTTCGAACTGCTAGGTTGGCAGAAGCTGGGACAAAGATGGGAGCTCATGATCAGGTTAAAAAAAAATAAAAGTAAAATGCTGCAAATTAAGATGGGAAATTTATATGTAGAATCAGAATCAGATTTAGGTAAAGGTTGCCCGTGCTCAAAAGCCAGTCATATCCGACTCTAGGATTCAGCGCTAATCTCTGTTTATAGCCAAAGAGCCAGCACTATCTACGTCTGCAGATGTTTCCGTGGACATGACTAGATACCGGAGTGCACAGAACATTGTTTACCTTCCCCCCAAAGTGGTAACTCTTTATCTACTTGTAATTAATTTTTTGCTTTTCCGCTGCTAGGTTGGCAGGAGCTGAGACAGAAGTTCACTCCATCATGCAACATTCAGATCTCGAACTGCTGACCTGTCGGCTTTCCAGTCGTCAAGTTCAGAGTCTTAATTACTAAGCCACCACAGTCCCACTAAATCAGATGTAGACTTAAATTATTTAAGCTACAATTTAGGGCCATGGGTTACTATATGTACACATATGTGTGCATCTATTTCACACAAGAATGATACAGGAACCCCAAAACTTGAAACAGCTGAGGCCTTCAGCTGCGTTGTTTTGCTGATTGTAAGCTGCCCTGAGTCACCATGGCGAGTGGGTGGCGATATAAATCTAAACAAATAAATAAATAAATAAATATCTTAATTCAGCCTTGCATGGAAGTTACCTTTTACAGGAAACAATAGGATAGGAGGCTTATCTAGCTACAGCTGAGCTGGCTGGGTGTGTGCTATTTGTTCTGGATGGCAATAAGCAACTATATGAGAGGCAGCTATCTACTATGAGCACGTGTATAAGTCTATGCAATGAATAAGACAGTGAAATGAACTAACCTATGATTAAACAATTATACATCCCTTCCCTCTTACTCACATGGTATCCCTTTTTTCAGTGATGTATGATATTTCATTAAGAAATTAAAAGATCTTGCCTCTGCGGATCTGGCATACACCTAGAATAAATTACATTTCAAATGATCTTATGAAAACATGACTCCCAGATCAGTCTTCCAGACTTTGGGAATCTTGTCTGGAACCAGACTTTTAATCAATATCACTGTAAAATAAAATAAAAAACCTACAGTGCTCCATAGAGGATTCCATAATTCTCTTATTTCTTTTAGTATAGAAGATTTTCTTAAATAGGACAACTCTTGTGAAAAGTGCTTGTCTACAGTTGTTTATTATTATTATTATTATTATTATTATTATTATTATTATTATTATTATTATTATTATTATTATTATTATTATTATTATAAGCCACAAGTATTCACCTCAGTATTTTCATTGCTATAATACAACATACTCAGATTTTAAGAGAATATTTAAACTGACAAAGTGACTTTCAATAACAATTTTATTAGAGAACAACTATACTGTATTAATATACTGTGCTAAGGAAACCAAAGTGCAGCTAGTTGGGTGCAATAAGATTACACTCTTGCTAAATTCAAATTGACTAGCCAAAATCAAAATGATTTGGGTGAGGCTTTAAATTAGATCACATGGACCAAAATAATGGCTGCCTTTCTCAGAAAACCACAAATTAAGAAACAACCTTCTGACACCTTACATGATACACATGGACATATGTAAAGAAGAGGTGGACCAAGTGGATTGCAAATGTTGAACAACAGTTCCCATCAGTTGTAGCCAACACAGCTAATAGGTAGGACTGTTGGGAGTGGTCCTGCCCTTTGCCCATCCCTATGAAACTGAGGAACAAAACATGTTGTAACACAAATGTGGCAAAGAAAGCAAAAACAAATGTATATTTGTGCATCTGATGAAGTTTGCTTGTTTCCGTGTCAGAGATAACTCTGTGTTGAAAGGATTTTGCAGGGGATGCCCAATTAAGGCTCCTTTCATATCCCCCATCGTGCAGCTCTGGGGAATCGAACCTGTCTTTCCAGTCTCCAAGCCTAGTCCCTTAACCACAAAGCCACCGGGGAAGCTGCTATCTGATGAAGTGGCCAGTGCCACATTAAGCCAGCTACTACAGAGTAGCGCATAAGATGTGCACATAAAGACGGCTCTGCCTGCATGCACATCTTTACTCTTTGGCGCACAATGAACGCTCCAATGAGGTGTCAGCGAGTTTATCTGAGTGAACATTTTTTGAATAATCTGTGCAAATGCATGGAATATTTAAATTTGGATTCATTCTAACTGAGCGCGGAGGCTGGGGCACCCAGAGACTCAGGGCCCGTAGCATTTGCTACTCCTGGAAGTGGCTGTTGTCCACAAAAGCTCAGGCTTAGGGTATGGTGCTCATCTCTTTTTACAGCCAAATAGCCAGCGCTGTCCGCATCTGTGGCAGGCATGACTCAACACCCGAATGCACGGAACGCTGTTTATCTTCCCACCAATGCGGTACCTATTTATCTACTTGCAATTTCTTGCTTTTGAACTAGTAGGCTGGCAGGAGCTGGGACAGAGGCGGGAGCTCACTCTGTCTTGCAGCACTTGGGTCTCAAACCACTGACCTGCTCTTCACCACTAAGCCACCACAGTTCCAGAGTTTTTTTTTAAAAAAGTTAAAAGTTAAAAAAAAAACTTTAAGGTACCGCAAACCATTGTTGTTTCTGCTGCAAGAAACCAACATGTTAAATTCTGGAAAAGAAATAGAGACATATACAGTTGTACCTCACTTAAAGAGCATAATGCATTCCACAGGATTACTCTTTAAGCGAGTTTGCTCTTTAAGCGAAACACCATTGTAAGCGACCAACTGTGGGGGGGATTGCGAACCCCGATTTATTTGTTAAGCGAGTTTTTGGTTGGTTTTATTATTTGTTGATCGAAGTGACCATTCAGAGAAAATTCTGCTCTTTAAGCGAGTTAATCTTTAAGCGAAATGCTCTTTATGCGAGGTTTGACTGTATGCTCATGTGTGTGTGTGTGATGCCCCTGTCCTCTTCTCCAGGGACTTAGCAGGTACCATACCTTTCCCCTTGATAGTCATAGCACTGCTGACTGTATGCTCATGTGTGTGTGTGAGATGCCCCTGTCCTCTTCTCCAGGGACTTAGCAGGTACCATACCTTTCCCCTTGGTAGTCATGGCATTGCTGCCGTGGGTGCCTCCGCCGCCGCCTCCCGCTGCCGCCGCAACTGCACAGGAGGCCTGAGGATCCTTCCTGAACCTTTTGCTCTGAGGTCTGACGCTGGACCTGAGGAAGTGATGCTGGTCATGGCCGTGGGGAGGCTGGAGGGAGGTGGCCGGAGCTTGGGGCAAAGCCTGCTCACTGGTGGCGGTGGTGGTCTCTCCATTAGGGTCGCCGCCGCCTTGCGAGGCTCCCTCCTCCTCCTCCTCCTTCAGGCTGCCGTTCAGGGGGGTCTCTCCTGCCCCTTCGTCCTGGGGGGGCTCCTCGTCGCCTCCTGCCCGCTTGCTCAGCTTCCTCACCCCTTCCTCGGTGGTGCTGCTGCTGTCGCCCAGCTTCACTGTCATCCTGTGCAAAAAAAGGGAGAAAAGAGGGTTAGGACTAGGGAAAAGTGGAGGGAGGGGGCGCAGAGACCAGACAAAGTGGGGAGATGGAGGGGGCCCCGCAAAGTCCACAGAGACCAAAAAGGGGGACCCCCAAACAAAGTGGGGAGAGGGGGGAGGAAAAGTCCACAGAGACCAAAAAGGGGGACCCCCCAAACAAAGTGGGGAGAGGGGGGGCACAAAAAAGTCCACAGAGACCAAAAAGGGGGACCCCCCCAAACAAAGTGGGGAGATGGGGGGTGCAAAGTCCACAGAGACCAAAAAGGGGGACCCCCCAAACAAAGTGGGGAGAGGGGGCACAAAAAAGTCCACAGAGACCAAAAAGGGGGACCCCCAAACAAAGTGGGGAGAGGGGGGGCACAAAAAAGTCCACAGAGACCAAAAAGGGGGACCCCCCAAACAAAGTGGGGAGAGGGGGGGCACAAAAAAGTCCACAGAGACCAAAAAGGGGGACCCCCCCAAACAAAGTGGGGAGATGGGGGGTGCAAAGTCCACAGAGACCAAAAAGGGGGACCCCCCAAACAAAGTGGGGAGAGGGGGCACAAAAAAGTCCACAGAGACCAAAAAGGGGGACCCCCAAACAAAGTGGGGAGAGGGGGGGCACAAAAAAGTCCACAGAGACCAAAAAGGGGGACCCCCCAAACAAAGTGGGGAGAGGGGGGGCACAAAAAAGTCCACAGAGACCAAAAAGGGGGACCCCCCCAAACAAAGTGGGGAGATGGGGGGTGCAAAGTCCACAGAGACCAAAAAGGGGGACCCCCCAAACAAAGTGGGGAGAGGGGGCACAAAAAAGTCCACAGAGACCAAAAAGGGGGACCCCCAAACAAAGTGGGGAGAGGGGGGGCACAAAGTCCACAGAGACCAAAAAGGGGGACCCCCCAAACAAAGTGGGGAGAGGGGGGCGCAAAGTCCCCCTAGAGAGTCCCCCCCCACACACAAAGAGACCCCCTTCCTCAGAGGAAAGACCCCCCCCCCAAAACAGTCTTGCTTCCCAAGGGGAGAAGTTTACCCTGCCTGAAATTCCTCTCAACATGGCCGCCGTTGTTTGTTACTAAATCCCCTTTCGTTGCCTTGTGTGTCCCGACCCACAACAACCTGTGCCGAAGTCTGAGGGGGGAAGGAGGCCAAGGGGGGGGGGGTCTCTCTCCCAAGGGCAGCTTGACCCACTGGACGACCCCCCCAAAACCTGGCCCTTTGGCGGGAGAGGCAACGGCCGAGGCCAAGTCGGGCGCTGGGGAAGCGCTCGGGCGGGGAGAGGCCGAAGGCGAACGGGGGGGAAAAAAGTGACTCTCCCCGTCCCCGTCCTACCCATGGCGGAGGTCCTGTGGTGGGCTGAGGGGGCTGCTAGTCTTCCTTCTCCTCACCATGGAGCCGAGGAGGCGACCCGACCTACGGAAGGGGCCGGATTCATATTCCTAAATGCAGCAAAGCAAGCAAAGCAGGCAGCTTCTTCTCCACCTCCTCCTCCTCCTCTCCTCTCTCTCTTCTCGCTCTCCTTGTACGAGCGAGTGTGTGAGTGTGTGTGTGAGTGTGTGTTTTTCTCTCTCATTCCCCGGGACTGGCCAAGGCTTCGAAAGAGTTGACTCCCACCCACCCACCACTCCCAAATTTACGAAGCACCTTTCCCAATATCCCCCCTTTTTTACACCGCGTCTTCTTGCAGCAGAGCCTTTTCCAGCACAACAACAAAAAACACAACCACACAGGACGAATGCACACTCGCTCTTTTTTTGTCACACATCAACAGAACATACCGTCCACACACTGCTTGTCCCGATCTTTGAGTGTTACATTTGAACAACCGAAGAGTTACTTGTGCGTTTGTGTTTAAAGCACACACACACAAAACACACACTCACTCTTTTTTGTCACACATCAACAAAACACACCGTACACACTGCTTGTCCCGATCTTTGAGTGTTACATTTGAACAACCGAAGAGTTACTTGTGCGTTTGTGTTTAAAACACACACACACACTCCTTTTTGTCACACATCAACAAAACACACCGTACACACACTGCTTGTCCCGATCTTTGAGTGTTACATTTGAACAACCGAACAGTTACTTGTGCGTTTGAGTTTAACACACACACACTCACTCTTTTTGTCACACATCAACAGAACACACCGTACACACACTGCTTGTCCCGATCGTTGAGAGTTACATTTGAACAACCGAAGAGTTACTTGTGCGTTTGTGTTTATAAAACACACACACACACACACACACACACACACACACACACACACACACACACACACTCGCTCTTTTTTGTCACACATCAACAGAACACACTGTACACACACTGCTTGTCCCGATCTTTGAGGGTTACATTTGAACAACCGAAGAGTTACTTGTGCGTTTGTGTTTAACACACACACACACACACTCGCTCTTTTTGTCACACATCAACAAAACACACCGTACATACACTGCTTGTCCCAATCTTTGAGTGTTACATTTGAACAACCGAAGAGTTACTTGTGCGTTTGTGTTTAACGCACGCACACACACACACACACACACTCTCGCTCTTTTTGTCACACATCAACAAAACACACCATACATACACTGCTTGTCCCGATCTTTGAGTGTTACATTTGAACAACCGAAGAGTTACTTGTGTGTTTGTGTTTAAAACACACACACACACACACACAGAGGTTGGCTTTTGTTTCGATAGAAGCTCAAACTATGGTACTTTATTCCAAATAATCTACCATATTAAAACACACAAACGGAAAGCATTCATTCGCACAACCAGTGCCATCTGTCTAAATGTGACCAGACATGTTTGGGACTCATAAAGGGCTTATGTGAACCCATATACTATGTTCAGATATCATTGTGACCCTTATCACCACAACCAAGGATAGATCGTTAATTCAGTTCTGAGCATTTTCTACTTCGGATCCTTCAACAGTTTCCCATAAATCACAAAGAATGTCCATGTAACACCACAATAATCTAGTATTGGACTGGTGACTATTAAAAATCTATTGATCTTTACAACTAATCAGAAGCATGGCTAAGACAAAGTGCTTATAAGAAAGTTGTCCTTTGGTACTAGACCAAAGCTGTAATCCTGCATATGCTTACTTGGAAGTTAGCTCCACAGAACAGAACTCAATGAGCTTTACCTATGAGTAAATATGCACTGCACCATTCTACATACAAAGAAATTTCCTTTTCATGATAGAAATTAAAATTCACATACCACCAACAAAAAGGTAAACAACCAGGAAAAAAAACAAGCCCAGTGTAAAGGTAAATGCTCAACCCACATCAATATGTAAATCACCTTAGGAAACAGGAATATAAAAACATTTCCTTTCCCATCACTTTCAAAGGAATCTGAATATAGGTTACACCTCTCTATTTTATAGAAATATTTTAAAAGCATATTTACATCAAAGTAAACCCCATGAGTTCAGTGAGATTTATGTAACACAAAACATCAGAAGGAACCAAACTGTTCAAGCTTACACACTTGAGATGTTCATTCAGTTGGGTAACATATTGTGAGAATACTTTATGCAAGTTAAATGAAAGCCGCACAAGTTATCGTGGACATCACAAGCAGTCATTTAAAGATAGGACAGACCATAAACATAATGATTTATCCCCTTGACTTTCCAAGATTTTAATCCCACCCCTACACTTATTCTGTAGCATTTCCAAACGATCAAACTATTTTCAACCATTCACTTCAATGGGAGATGATCACTTGATGATTCGAAACCTAGCAGATGGAAAAGCCAAGTAGGAGAAAAAAAACTGGAATCTACCGAACTTTCCCAAGAAGAACAAAAGAAATTACTCATAACGATTTCCTTCAAATAATGACCTGTGCTGGGGGGGACAACGAAACCCTCCATCATCCTTCCCTTCATCTGAACTACCTTGCCAAAGGTAGAATCCACTCCCCACTCCTTTAATGACT